>RBNK01000250.1:0-31683 GCA_003990785.1 Endogone sp. FLAS-F59071 | reverse complement strand
GGGCACTTTTATCGATCAGAGCAACCTTAAACTTAGAAATTCACCAAATGGACGTAAAAACTGCGTTCCTGAATGGCGATCTTGATGAAGAGATCTACATGATGGTACCTGAAGGAATCGACCAATCAGAGCTGTCACCGAGAGCTGTATGTAAGCTCAATCAATCACTGTATAGACTAAAGCAATCACCTCGTATGTAGAATCAGAAGATCGACAACTATCTCAGCCAATCAAATTTTACAAGACTACAATCGGATCACAGTATTTATCTAAGGAGAAGATAAGACGATCAATATCAATTACTGATAATTATTGCCATATATGTCAACGATCTACTAATTCTGGCTGATTCGATGGAAACGATGAACAAATTCAAGGCGGAACTTAGCAACGCATTCGATATGATAGACTGTGGTGAAATTAAACATTTTTTGGGTATTCGAGTCATGCGCAATCGAAAAACACACATGATCACAATTGATCAAAGCCACTTTGCCAATCAAATTATTACAAGGTTTAACATGACGGATGCCAAACCAATCAGTACACCTCTTGATCCATCCATTCAACTCAAAGCTGAAGGAGGAAAATCTGCAGACCAAAGTCTATTCAGACAAATGATCGGCAGCATAATGTACCTGATGATCGGGATGAGACCTGATCTAGCTGCTGCTGTCAGCATCATCAGTCAATTTTCGGCCAATCCAATGCAAGAACATCACCACGCCCTCAAACGATTACTAAGATATATTAAAGGAACAGCTAATTATAAGCTGTGCCTTGGATGTGATCAGGATCTAAGACTGATCGGTTTCAGCGATGCTAACTGGGGAGGAGACATTAACACACGACGATCAACCATGGGATATATTTTCAACCTATCAGGAGGAGCCATCAGCTGGTCAAGCAAATGCCAAGCAACTGTTGCCCTATCAACAACTGAGGTAGAATATATGGCATTAGCACATATGACGAAAGAAGCCATTTGGCTACGCACCCTATTGGATGAGCTAGGATACTTGCCGAATTGTGCAACAACCTTATTTGAAGACAACCAATCAGCAATTGCCCTCACCAAAAATCCAATTAATCATGCTCGATCAAAGCATATCGACATTCAGCACCACTTTATTCAAGAGAAAGTTGAATCAAAGGTGATAGATATCATTTACATAGCGACAGATGAAATGATCGCCGATGCATTAACCAAGCCACTTGCATGACCAAGACTTGAAACATTGATCGCAAAAATGGGGTTATGTAACTAATATTTTTTTTTAAAAAAAAAAAAAATTTTATGTTCTTTATCACATTATTCTTATCACTCAAGTAGTATTTTATATATAATTATTTGCAGTAAATGTACTTCATGGATGACATTTGTGATATACAGTTGAACACTTTATTTTTATTCTTTTATTTTTTTATTTATTTATTTTATCGAGATATATCAAGCAGGGGGAGTGTTGTAATTATTAGCTTATTATATCTCTTCTATCAATGATCGATGTATCAACGATCGATCATACGTCACTCAATTGTGGCTTAGATGATCTTTGTTTGTATCAACCAATCATAATTTAGCATTAATAAATACACACATATTGGCTTCATTAGCTAGTGCGCTCTTTACTCCAAACACATATTCGAAGATCAAATTTCAACAAGAGAAAGAAAAAAAGATATAATAGAATATTTTGTGATAATATCAATTTTGATCACAGTCATATGATCTCAATAATATTGAGACTCTTAGTATTATTAAGACTCTTAGTATTATTGAGATCTATAATATCACTATAACCTAAAATAGTATTTTAATCTAATATATTATTTAACTATCTAATAATATTATAACTTGATATAATATTTTATTATATCTTAGCCAATCAATTTATATCTTATATTTAGCTAAGCTAATTAGAAATTTAAGTAATAACCTGGGTAGCTACCTATATAGTACCTTGTAATTTTTTATAAATACTCTGCTTATAATTAACAATAAAATTTAGACTAAAACAAGCTAAGAAAGTTTATAACAGATAACCCAAGAAATACTAAAGCCTTACTCAAGGAGTAAGCAATTGAGATAGTTTTAAGATTCTAATAAATATATATTTTATTCAATCAATTATACTTATTCTTACTAGTTAACACTTATATAGATATATATCCTTCTTAAGATACTATCACATAATCTACTAAGATCTCTGAAATATATTTTTCATACTTACTCAATTCTAGAGTATTTTGCTATTAATATATTTTAGTCTATTATAATATAAAGAATCTTTTATTTAAATTTATAGTAATATAAATAGAGAAAAATATTTATAAAGTGAGGATGAGACTCTGGAATCAGCTAAGTATGGAAGATATAGGGAGCTCAATCAGGAACCAGTAGCTGGGCTAAAATCCATACTGTAGGTAAAACCAAAGTTGAAAATAGAGTATGTGGAGGAATAAAACTGCAAAAATATTAAAGTATATATTAAGAGGTACTAGGGAATATTAGTCCCTTCAGATGCATATCAGCAATCAATTATCTGTTAGATGTCAAAAATGTTCTCTTTCTCAGCTTGAATTTACTAAGCAATACTTTCTTCACCAGTTGTATTTGGATTATTAGACTCATATTGGGCTCAAGCTCAGGCAAAGATTTATTAAATAGAAATAGAGGGGAATATTTATATAGTTTTGAAGAGGTGCTATATGGGTAGCTGCCCTGTTACTACTCTCAAAACTATTGACTATTCGAAATATAAACTAATTATGAATTCATGTAATGTAATGAGTTATATAAGTTATGGATTTAAGATGGTTAAAGATTTATAATAGTTAAAAAGTTAAGACAGTTAAAAGGTTTCACAAATCAAGAAACTGTTCCAACTGGTCGAAATCTCTTTATATTACACTGATTTCTTCTTTAAGTTCCTCAAAGGCGGTTTGAGATAGTTGGTGAAACATGGATGGTCCAATTTTGGTAAGTCTTTTCAAGGCAGCTAGTCAGAACTGGAAGAGTTCGTAAATCTGGAGGGCGATCCTTTGAGATTGGAGTAGAATCCCTTGATATAGTGCTCATTTGCATGTCTCTGCATGTCATCAGTCTTATACATGTTCGAGATCTTCTTTCCAGATCCTTGCGATCTTATAGTAGGCCTGAAATTCATCTTGTGTCTGTCGCTTCTGAGCAATGTCAATGTTCTTCATTATTATTTGAGTCCTTCATAGGGCAGATCCTTCCTCAGATAATAGTTCGGATGGAGGGTCTTCTAAGGCTTGGTATGCTTCAATGACTTGGCTTCAGAGGTATTTATCATTGTTGAATCGGGGCATTTCGTACTTGTATAAATCTTTTAGTCTCCTTTCATTACTCCTCTATTTTTAAGCGTCTTCTCCAGACAGCTGATAAATCAATTTCATACAAAGTATCATTTGACTTTTCCATAGTGTACTAGTGTTAGCTGAATTATTCCTTTTGGGCTTCAGATCCAAATTGAGGTTCTCTTTATATCTTGAATATAGTATAGTCCTTTCCATTTTGGTTCAAGTTTTGCTGACCAAGAGGCTTCAACAATATTTCGGTATATCAAGATTTGATCTCCAATATTTAATATTTCAACCAGTAGATTCTTATACTTCTGTCAATCTTGCACTTTCTGGATGAACTTTTATGCCTTGTTTTGAATATGTTTCAGTCTCTCCATATCATGTGTCATTAAGCTCCAAATTCGTTCTTCATATGATTCTCTCATATCGGCTTATGGTACTCCCCTATTTGGCAATCTCCCATAGACTAACTCAAAAGGGCTGAAAGTCATGGTCTTCTGTTGTGAGCATCTGATTGTGAATAGTGTGGATGGTAACCAAAAGTCCCAGTCAGTATATGTCTTGCTCATTTTCGAAATTGTATTCTTGATTGTCTAGTTTATCCATTTAGTGAGTCCATTTCCTTGAGGGTGATAGGCAGTGGTTTGGATATGTTGGATGTGATATGTCTGATTTAATTCTTTTACTAGATCATTGCAAAATTCTGTTCCTCTGTCAGATATTATCTGTTTTGGTAGTCTATGTTGGCAGATGATTTGTTTATATATAAATTCTGATATTGTCTGAGCATCTGATATCTCCATGGATTCTGCTTCAGGCCATTTCATTAACCAGTTAACTGCTATGATGATGTATTTTTTTCCAGTAAGGGTTTATGGAAGGGGTCCAATTATGTCGATTCCGATATGTTTAAAAGGGGCATTTGGCATTATACTAGATTGTCAGGGTACAAAATCCTTGATCGTTTTCCTCTTCTGGCAAGTGTCACATGTTCTAATATAATGTTGTACGTCTTTTCACATTTGTGGCCATCAGTAAATTGTTACCAACTGCTAATAGGTTCATTCTGCTCCTTGATGTCCTGATAAGTGATAATCATATACTTCTAATAAATGTTGTTTACACGATGTGTTGGGATAACTATGCGTCAATATTCTTTGTCTGTTTGCGATATTTTGTATAACTCTCCATCCTGATATTCAAAGTTTTGTCAGCTCCTAAGTATAATCTTCTTTCTCCATTCGTTGACTATTGATATTTTTCTTCCTTCTAAATACATTGTGATCTAATAGTATAGCTCCTGATTTATTGGAATCGCACAGTCTTTTCTTGGAGTGACATCTCCTTTCTCAGTATTCTAGATAATGTATCAGCATGCTGGTGTGTCTTTCTGGGTTTGTGCTGGACCTTGAAGTCATACTCCTAAAGTCTCATGATCCATCAGGTGTAGATTCCGGTAGGTTGAACTTTGTTGAATAACTATTTGAGGGCCACATGATCTGTGACAAGGGTAAACTTTTGTCTGATCAGGTAGTGGTGGAAGTACTTAATTACTCAAGTTGCTACCAAGTATTCCAATTTGGTTGCTTTGTAATTAGCTTGTACTGGATTGGTTCTCTTGCTGGCATATGCAATCACGCATTCATTCCCTTGTTCATCTATCTGCATTAGGACAGCTCCGAGTCCTTTAGCTGATCCGTCAGTGTGTAAGGTAAATGGTTTTTCCCAGTCAGGTCATTTCAGGATTGGTGTACTCATGAGAGCTTCTTTGAGTTCTTCCATAGCTAAACATTGGGGCATTCCAAATTCAAACTGAATTCCTTTCCTAAGCAGGTGGTGCAGGGGCCATGCAATCATGGAAAAGTCCTTGACAAATTTTCGGTAAATGGTTGCTAGTCCCAAAAAGGCTCATAACTTAGATACATTTGTAGGTACTGGGTAGGTTCAGATCTCCTTGGTCTTGCTTGGGTCAGTCCTCAGTTCTTCTGCTATAATGATGAATCTAAGGTACTTCATTTCTATTTCTCTGATTGTGTACTTTTTTACTTTGAGTCTGAATCCACTTTCTCAAAGTCTGCAAAAAATCTCAATGATTCCCCTAACATAACTTGGCCAGTCTGATGAGTATAGCTAAATATCATCAATGTATACTATAATGTTCTTGCCAATCATATCTCTGAAGACATCTATCATTGCTTTTTGGAAGGATGGTGGGGCATTGCATAACCCAAAGGGCATCTGGGTATACTGGTAGTGACCATCTTATATTATAAATGCAGATCATTCACTTGCTTCAGGGGTGAGTGTAATTTGGTAATATCCAGCATATAAATCGAAACTTGAGAAGTATTGAGGCTACTTCTCCACTAAATCCAGTAAGTCGTCAATCCTTGGTATAGGAAATGTATCTTTTTTGGTAATGGCATTAAGGGCTCAGAAGTCTATACAGAATCTTGGGGCTGTTGTTTCAGTTCTGGTCTTATCCTCATTAATGATAATTTCCTTCTTTAGTGTAATGATAATAGGGAATCCCCAAGGGCTCTTTGATTTAATGATTACTCCATCATTTTCTAGTTGAGTGATTTCTTCAGTAACCTATTTTCGGTAGCTTGGGTTGAGGCAGTAGGGTGCTTTCTTGATTGGTTCATAGTCTCCTGTATCGATATGATATTGGTACTTTAGGTCTGCTCCTATAGTACTTTCCAAACTTGTTACGAAGATATCTTGGTTTCTGTTAATAATTGCCTTAATTTCCATGATTTGTCCTTCTTATAAGTTTCTTCCGATTTTGACTGCTAGGTGGTTATTCTTTCTTTCTTCCTTTTAGTTTACTGAAATTTATTGTCAGTTTACAATAGCTGCATTGACTCCAGTTGATCCAAATCCACCTTGACCTCTGACTGTAGTTCTGACCAAGTTGGGGTGTTGCTCTCGGAGTGTAACCATTGCGTAAGGTAGGATAATCATTTGTACAACTCAGTCTCCTTTCTCCAGGTTGATCTGATTGGTTTGGTGTCGGTTGACTATAATAACTCTGATGGTTCCAGTATAATCTTGATCAATTACTCCTATATCCATAGTGAGTCCCACTTTTGCCAATGAGCTCCTTAGTTTCACTATTCTAAAGTGTCCTTCCGGTATTTCTAAGGCAAATCTGGTGTCAAGAATTGTACTATCTCTGGGTTATAGAGATATGCTTTCTGGGGTCATAAGGTCAAGTCCTGCTGATCCTTCTGTGGCATGCTGAGGTAATGGTAGCTCATAGTTGGTTCAGTGAGCATTGATCATAATATTGATCATATCTTTATTATATTCTCAGTAATGTTCATTGTCCCAGTCTTCGAGGTAGGTTCCATGATACTTGTAGTCGAAGTGTTGGTCTAGATACTCTGATCTTTTAGCTACTATCCACATATCTCGTACATTCCATTTATCTCAGTATTTGTTCTGAAAATCATCTCGGTTTCTAAAGAAATGTGACCTGCCGATGAAAGGTACCCTCTCTTTGCAGATATCCCAGATGTGACTTTCATCTTTAAAGGGGTGTAGTTGTTTTCCTGAGTAAGGTCCTTGATGAAGGTCTGGCATTTCTTACTTCTTGAGTTGTAGAGGCTTGTTATGTATCTGTAGGTTGGCTGGCATGTGTTTCTGAAAGCTATCTTCTTTTGAGATCCACTTTGTTTGTAGACAGTCACACATCATTTCTGTACAATAAATCCTTTGTTCGCAGAATGGACAGTATTGGTATTTCATGTTCTAATTGATGAGGTAGTTCTGTTCCTTCTTATAAAGTAGTCGCCAGCCATGTTAAGCTTTTTCTTCATCATCTGTATCCTCAAAGTCAATATCATAGCTTGATCCAGGTTGGGCAACCATAACTTGATCGGGTTCATACATAACATCCTCTGTTTTGGATCAAGTTCCCTTGTGAATGTTGATAGGGATCTGGAAAGTTCTTCCTCTGTAGGTAATCCTCATTCTTTTACCAAAGATATCAATGATAGCTCTTGCTTTGTCTAGCTATTTGTTTCCTAAGATAATGTCATAGGTCTGCGTGTTGACGATGTGATGGACTAAAATATATTAATGGCGAAATACTTAGAGTTGAGCAAGTGCAGAAATATGTTTTTAAGGGTCTTAGCAGGTTATGCGGTAGCGTCTTAAGAAGGGTATGTGTTGGTATAGGTATTGACTAGTAAGATTTAAGTATAATCAATTAAATAAAGTATATCTGTTAGAATCTCGTAACTATCTCAATTGCTTACTCCTTGAGTAAGGCTTCAGTATCCCTCGGGTTGTCTGTTGTAAGCTTCCTTAGCTTGTTGCAGTCCAAATTTTATTGATAATTGTGAGTGGGGTATTTATAAGAAAATACAAAGTACTATATGGGCAGCTACCCAGGTTACTACTCAAATTTCTGATTGGCTTGGCTAAATATAAGGTACAAATTGATTGGCTAGAATATAATAAAATAATATATCAGGTTATAATGTAATTAGACAGTGAAATAATATATTAGATCAAAATACTATTTTAGGTTATAATGTGATTGCAGATCTCAATAACACTTTAGATCTCAATAACACTTCAGATCTCAATAACACTTCAAGTCTTAATAACACTTCAAGTCTCAATAACATTTCAAGTCTCAGTGTTATTACAGGTCACATGACTGTGATCTCACATGATCAAATTATATGTCGTCACTAAAATGTTCTGTCACATCTCCTTCCTTTCTACAAGTTAGACTTTGAGGTATAGTTCTAACTTGGAGAAATCTCTTTGTAACTGTTTCACTTCTTCCTCTAACTCCTTCATGTTATTCTGTATAAGTTGATGTAATTGGAATGTACTGCACTGGAAGTGGTTCAAAGCACTAGGCTTGTGCTTAAATAGTTGATAAATCCATTCAGCCATTTTAGTGGCATAGGCTGGGAATGCTCCTTTGAGGGCTCATTGACAGATTTCTCTATCCTTCCGGTTCTAAATATATTCGACTTCTTCTTCCCAAAGTTGCACAATTCAGTAGTATTCTTTCCATTCATCAATTGATGCCAAGTGTTATCTTCTTTATATATTATGTATAATCGATCAGGTCTTTTGTAAGGTTGATCCTTCTATCTCCTCAAGATCTTCCAGGGGTTCAATATGTCAGTATGCCTCGATCAGGCTGACTTGGACTTCATAGAAGTTGTTCCAACAGAGTATAATATTTCTTAAGGTGACTTCGGTAGACAGTATAGGGTAAGATCATTCCTGTCGTTTTTCGTAATTGATATATAGTTCCTTTTATACTTGCGATGTAGTATGGTCTTTCCCATTTCAGGTCCAATTTTGCTGACTACGAAGATTCTACTATATTCTGGTATAGTAAGACTTGGTCACCAATCTTCAATTTTGCAGTTTCCTTGTATTCCTTATCGTAATTCTTCTTTTGACGATCTTGTACAATGGCAATAAATTCTCTCACCTTATTTCGGATGTTGTGTAATTCTTGAATTTCCTTTGTCACATGATGCTCGACTTGTATTTTCCAAGGGATGTGACTGAGTTCCGGGGTGGTCATTACTTGGTCTACCAGCTGATGAGCTTTCCTTCCATAAGCGAGCTCAAAAGGGATAAACTTTGTTGTTTCTTGTTTCATTATTCATAGTGCAAATAAGGCAGAAGATAGGTACAAGTCCCAATCTCCTCCTTGTGATTGTACTACTTTAGCAATCATGTTCTTGATAGTTTGATTCATCCATTCGGTGAGTCCATTTCCTTGGGGATGGTAGGCAGTAGTCTTTATCTGGTGGATCCCGAAGTGTTGTATCAATATCTATATGAATTCATTAACAAATTCAGTTCCTTGATCAGAGGTTATTTCATAGGGTATTCTATAGCAGCAGATAATATCTTCATAGATAAAGGGTGCAATGTTAAGGGTATCTGCAAGGGGCAATGCTCTTGCTTTGAGGTACTTGGTCGGGTAATTTACTGCTACTACAATGTATCGATTTCCTCTAAGTGTTCTTAGTAGTGGTCCAACAATATCTATTCCAATATGTTCGAAGGGTCCTCTAGGTACAATCGGTTGTAAGGTCTCGACTTCCTTTCCTCGGCACCTCTTCTGGCAAGTGTTACATCTCCTGATATATTCTCTAATATCTTCATACATATTCTTCCAATAATATTTTTTTGATAATCATTGATATGTGTTATCTATGCCCATGTGTCCTGCTAGCTGATGATCATGAGAAGCCTGAAGTACTATCTGCTTTTTGTGTTCAGGAACTACAAGTTGTGTCTGTCCTCTGTGTCATCAGTAAAGTATATTATTTTTAATAAAATAGTTAAGTGCCATTGTCCATATAAGCTGTTGATCGTTTTCATTCGTCATCCCAGTAAAGGTTAGGTTACTGAGGTAATCTAAATATCTATTATAGAGTTTAGTGTCCATTAGGTAGATATATTCTTTTTGGTTCGGGATGTCGATCTCGAATAAATTGGGGTAGGCATGAGAGGGTATCCACATTCTGATGATTCCATCCTTTTCTATATTGTATCATAAAGTCGTACTCCTGCAGTATAGCTAGCTATCATGTATACATTCCTGTTAGGTTTGGTTTGTTCCAAAGCCATTTGAGGGCTGAGTGGTCTGTTATCAGAGTGAACTGTTTTCCAATCAGGAAGTGGCGGAAGTGTTGTACAGCCCAAACAACTACTATGCATTCCAACTGAGTGGCTCTATAGGAAGGTTCCGCTCCATGGGTAGCTCGTCCTGCGTAAGCAATCACATACTCTCTATCTTTGTTATCTTGTGCTAGAATTGCTCTGAGTCTGAATGACGATGTATTGGTATATAGCTTGAATACTTTTGTAAGATCCAGTCTTGCTATTACTGGTGCGTGGGTAACAGCTTCCTTAATCAGGTTGAAGGTAGTTTGTGCAGCTAATGTCCATTCCCATGCTCTTCCCTTTCTTTGCAGTATGTGCAGGGGTGCAGCAATTTCAGAGTAACCAGGGATAAACCTTTTATAGAACTGGACCAGTCCTAAGAATCCTCATAAGGTCATCTTATCTTACGGAGTTGGAAAGGTCTTAACGATTTCGGTCTTCTTTAGGTCTGGGCAGATTTCTCCTCCATCGATTATAAATCCAAGGTATTCAATTTTCTTTTGCCCAAAGTAGCATTTTGTTAACTTGATCCTTAATCCGTGTTTTCTAAGTCGTTCAAGTACTTCCTTCAGAATCATCATGTGTTCTGTGAAGTTTTCTGCATAAATGTTGATATCATCAATGTACACAATCACCCCATATCCAATCAAATCATAGAAGATTTCGTTCATTGCAGCCTGGAAGGTGGTGGGTGTATTGCAAAGTCCAAAGGATATTCTCGTAAATTCGTACTGTCCAAATGGTATAATAAATGCTGATTTCTTCTGTACTTCAGGTGTCATTCCGATCTGATTATATCCTGCCCATAGGTCCAAGGTTGAATAGATTTGTGCCTTCTTCAACATGTTTTGTAAGTTTTCTGAGTGTGGGATCAGATATGCATGCTTCTTGGTGACTGAGTTCAATTTGCAATAATCAATAACCATTCTCTGTCTGTCTTTCTTCAGTACTATACTGATAGGTGATGCCCAAGGGCTTTTTGATTATATAATTACTCCTGACTCCAATAGCTTTTGAACATGCTTTCGTACAAAGTTATGATAGTTGGCTAGTAATCTGTAGGGTGCCTGTTTGATTGGTTTGGTGTCTCCTGTGTTGATATGGTGCATGAAGAAGGCTTAGTCTGGTAGGTCCTTGAAACTGATCATGATGATATCCTCATATTCCTTCAGTAGATCTTATAACTGTTTCTTTTGATTTGGTAGCAGATTTTCGTTGAGGGAGTAGATGTGCTTTTTGGCATTTTCCTGGTCATCCATTCTTTCTATTATCATATTTGCTTGTCCAGTTGATCCAAATCCTTTCCTTCCACGTCATGTTTCTTCTAAGTTTTCTACTTCTTTCAAAGGTTGCTGTTCATATTTGACAATCACCATCTGAGCGATTCGATCTCCTTGGTATACTTTGAATTAGCTGTAATTGTGGTTAGCTAGTCCAACTTCAATTTCTCCTCTGTAGTCTTCATCTATCAATCCAGGGAAGGCTCCTATTACAAAGTTGCAGTAGAGTCTACTTCTTGCCTATACTTGCGCACATTGTCCAGATGATAAGGCGATGGCGATTCTAGTTTTTACAAAGACTGATGATTTTGGTTCCAAGGTACAGTCCTCATCTGCATATAGATTATATCCTGTAGCTCCTTCAGTTTTCCTCTTTGGTATGATTACACTTTCTGTCAGTTTCTTGACTCGAGTTGCTATATCTTTTTCTTCAACCATGAACACTTCTTCAAAGGTAGGGATCTTTAGTTCCTTCTACTGTTCGTGAGTTGTGTCCTGAGGTAGGTTCTGCTACAAGTCCTTCCACCACCAATAGCACATGCTGATTCATTCATCGGAGTGAATTATTTCCTCAAGTACAATAATTTCTTCTTCCAAGTCTGAGTTGCTTTCTTCAATTAGGGTAGGTCCATCATCTTCATCATCTTCCTGAAATAAAGCTCTGACTTCGGTAGGTGTTTGAGTAGTGTAAACTTCATTGCTCTATTCCTCAGGTACTTCATCATCTTCATTTTCTTCAGATATCATCTGTTCTTGTTCTTGGTCATAATGTTCCTTCCAAGTCCTGTAGTAATTGATATCATACGGTTCGTCCAGATATCTAACCCAGTTTTCGCATTCCCAAAGGTCATAGAGGTTGACTTCATTCTAATAGCATCCTTGTAGGTAGATGTTGTGGTTTCCCCAAAGACATCCTTTGCCAATATGTCTAATATTTATCCAAAAACAGTCTCATACTTCTCTAGTATTGTCTGCGAATGGATAAGGATTTTCTCCATTATATAGTCCATGATTTATCGAAGGTGGGGTCCTTCGGCAGGTCTGTGACAGTCTTGGTTTCTTGATCTTCTTCTCCATTGGCAGGTGCATCTCCAAAGTATCCTGATAAGGTATCAACTTTGTATCACTACAAGTGCACATCATCTCAGCGCAATAGATGCATTGCTCACAAAATGGACATCTAGTATTCCTCATATTGTATTCAATCAACTGGTTCTTCTCTAAGAGTGTTAGGCAGCGATATTCATTATGGATCACCATGTTTGCTTCTTCTTCTTCTACCATGTTAAGGTGCACCTATTCAGAGGTTATTTCTTCATCTGTATCACTTTTATCTTCTGGTCTCTGAGTGAGTTTCGGTACTACTCCTTTCTGAATATCCAGGGATATGCTGAACTTTCTTCCATGATTGATGAAGATTAGCCTTTGTGCATCCAGGTCAATTCTGGCTTTAGCTTTCTTCAACCAGCTGTTGCCTAAGATGGCATTGTAGGATTGTGCATCAGTAATGACCATTCTGATGGGAATTATTTCTGTTCCAAACTGGACTGATACTTCTCAGAGTACTTTTAAAGGTATGCTGCTTTTTCCACTTGCAACGACTAAGGTAGAGGTAGCAGGTTCATCAATATCCCATCCCAGACAATCTAGGAAATGCTTGGTGATGATGCTGACTCCTGCTCCAGTGTCGATAATGACTGAGCACGCTAATCCTCCAATGTTGCATTGTGCATAGGTGGATGAAGTATAGGTTTGCTCTTCTTGTTCTTCGGCAGTATTAACTTCCTCGAATCAGATGGTTGGTTTGGTTTCTGTAATTTGTGTTTTCACCTTCTGCTTTGTTGATGGTGCGATTTGGAAGAGTTGTTTGAAGGTAATGTTGGCCTTTTGACTAGCAATGTCCTGCCATGGGTCGTACTTGAATTCTCTAACCCTCCTAGGCTTCTTTTCCTTGTTTTCTTCCTGATCCATCATTTCTTCATCTCCAGTGGTTGAAGTAACTGTCTCACCAGGTTGCATTATCTATTTGAAGGCTTTGTCCCATTGATCCTTATTCAACTGTTGCTTTTGTGTTGGCTTCTTAGGCTTCTCGATAATAACCTCCAGTTTCTGAGTCAGTTTCTTTCTTGGGTAGGGAGTCTTCCTCATGGCCATATGGCTGACTGCTTCGACAGGGTAGGCTTCTAGGTATTCTTCACTAAATTCTTCATCTTCTTCTTCGATTTCTTGCACTACATTGGCATAGTTGGCCTTCTTTTCCTCCTCTCTTTCTCATCCTTCCTTCCAACTTCTAGTTCGGTAATCTTTGGCAAAGTGACCACATCTTCCACAGAGAAAGCAATTTATCTCAGTCTTGTTACATTCTTTGGCGACAAAGGTTCCTCTTGGTTGCTTATTCTGATGGATTACCTTGGCTTTAAGATCAGCTATGTGTGCTGTCATCTCTGAGAACATCTTGGTAATCTTCTTCATTTCATCCTCATGTATTGTCTTTCCTGTTTTTGCTATAATCATTGGTTTAATAGTATCCTCCTCAGGTGGTTCAGCTGATGCAGATACCATTTGAACTACAGGTATTCCAGTGCTGAATTTTCTGTGTAGATCTTGTGGTAACTTGTCATACAAGGATGCCGAATGTCCTGCTTCGGTATCCCAAAAGATCTATGCCATTCTGACTTTTTCTTCCATTCTTCGAGGGCCAAACCTCTTGATATAGCATTGGAGATCCGTGGGTAAGCCATTCATAAATACCATTTCTCACACAACCAGACTGGTTTCCCCACAGAGTTGCATGTACTAATTGATGGTAGTAACCCAATCTTCCAGGCACTAGTTAATTGACATCTTCATGTTAAATAGCTGTTCCTTAATTGATTCTCGCTTCTGTTTAGTAAAGTACTTCTCCTCTAACTATGCTCTTGTAACATCCTAATAAGCAGTAGCCAATGCTGTGGCAGGGGGTGCATTTCTAGCCACTGCTATGGCTGTGAGGAGTAATCCTCCTAGTTCAGTGACTGCTACATCTGTTAAAGCTATATAGTATGCCTCTCTTGCAGGTCCTCTAAGTTGGACAGCCAGAATAGAGATCCATTGAGTGCTGACTGTTCCTTTGGCTGCAAAGTAGCTTTCCAAATCATCTAGGAATTCTCAAACATATTCCTTAGTATATCTGTAAAAGGTAGGTAGTCTGTCTACCATGGTTTCTTCGTCTTCTTGAGGTCTTCTTCTAGATAGTTGTAGTAATACGGGTGGTGGTGGTGGTAGTGCCATTCTTGCTTTTATCTTCCACTACGAGTTTCAGCAAGTTCGGTTATACAATATAGGTAATAAATCAGTCGAGGTGTCGATTGATTTCCTGCCAGTTGGTACCAATTGTGACAGATTAAAATATATTAACAGCAAAATACTCAGAGTTAAGCAAGTGTAGAAAATATATTTTTAGGGGTCTTAGCGGGTTATGTGGTAGCGTCTTAAGAAGGGTATGTGTTGGTGTAGGTGTTGACTAGCAAGATTTAAGTATAATCAATTGAATAAAGTGTATCTGTTAGAATCTCGTAACTATCTCAATTGCTTACTTCTTGAGTAAAGCTTCAGTATCCTTCGGGTTATCTGTTATAAGCTTCCTTAGCTTGTTGCAGTCCAAATTTTATTGATAATTGTGAGTGGGGTATTTATAAGAAATTACAAGGTGCTATACGGGCAGCTATCCAGGTTACTACTTGAATTTTTAATTGGCTCGGCTAAATATAAGGTACAAATTGATTGGCTAGAATATAATAAAATGATATATCAGGTTATAATATAATTGGATGGCAAAATAATATATCAGATCAAAATACTATTTTAGGTTATAATGTAATTGCAGATCTCAATAACACTTCAGATCTTAATAACACTTCAGATCTCAATAACACTTCAAGTCTCAATAATACTTCAAGTCTCAATAACACTTTAAGTCTCAGTGTTATTACAGGTCACATGACTGTGATCTCACATGATCAAATTATATGTCATCACCAAAATGTTCCATTACAATGACAAGTATGATCACAGGTATAGTGATATCTCCAAATCGGATAGGAATATCCTTCATTTTTCCAAGAGGTATTGCATGGTTGCTGCCTGCTGTAGTGAAGTTCAGACTTGTTGGCAGTTTGATTCCCTATCCTAATCTGTCAAGTGCTTTCTTAACAATGATGCATCCTCCTGCTTCTGAATTAATAATGGCTTCAAAAGATATTAACTCAATAGTGCATGTGGCAATAGCCAAGGCTTTCCTGGTATCTTCTTCATCACTCATTTCTTCTGCCGATGGTTAGGCCTGGTTGATCTTGATCACCTTGAATTCTGGTTTGGTATCACTCAGTCCTTCTCTAATTTGAGTCTTGATAATTGGATTAAGTTCCGCTGCTTGGGCAAAGGTTATGCTAACTTGGCGATTCTTCATGTCTTCTCAGGTATTATAGTAATAGGTTTTGGTGCATCAAGTCTGGGTTTCACAGCTTGGGCTTTCTGACATCAGTTGATCTTAACTAGGTTCTTCGAACTTGCTGAAATCCGGGGCCTCATATATGACTTCAGGCTTCTTGTACTCAATAACTATCTCAGATTCCTCATTTTTCTTGTTTCCTTCCAGGCGATTATAAGGTTTTCCTGGAGGTCAGCCTGGTTTCCTTCCTGGTATAGCTGATAGAATCCAGATATCTTTGTTGTCACTGTCTTTAAAGATCTCTCGAATCTGGAGGGTTAGTGTTTGTACAAGGTACATCCCGTCTCTTTGTCTGGTCTGCTGTTAGCAGTTACTGTTGCTTAGTTCTGCTTTTCTATTTGTCTCTGACTGATAATTTCTGGCAATGTGTCCTTCTTCTCCACATTTATAGCATGTCAAGAATCGATTGTGATTCCTGTTATTCTGGTTATTGTTCTAATTTGCAGGTTGGGCACTGTAAGAAGAGTTGTAAGTCTGTCATCTAGGTTAGTACTGCTTTTTCTCAATGTTGGTAATGTGTGCTTCCATCCTGGCAAACTTGGCAGTTAACTCGTCAATATCTCACTTGGTAGGTACTAGTTTTCCAGTTGCTGTTGCATTGATGACTAGTGTAGGGTGATATGGCTCACTAACTTCTCTTCTTCTGAATGTAGGTGCTACCATCTGTTAGTAGATATCTTGACTTGGATTTCATGCTAGCCAATATCTCTAAGCAAAATTAACTTTTCTAAGTAGGTCGAGGGTGGTAGGTGATAACTGAATCGCGAGTACTAATTCTGCTTGTATTCCTTGTATGAAGGTTGATTCTGCTATCTGGTCTTGAACTGCATCTATGTATCCTGCGGTTTCGATCATATCTCGGACTTTGGTATAGAACTCCAAAGGTGACTAGCCTTTTTCTTGTATAGTTTGCATGATCTAATCTCTCAGCTGTTGTTGTATTTCTGCTATGTGATATCTGGTTCTCAACCATATATAACAGATTGTGATGGATACTGCATCAGTTGGTAGTGCTGCTAATTCTCCATTTGCTGCTCCTGCTACAATCGCTGCATTATATTGAGTCTTTGCCAGTCCTCTAAGTGCTGCTACAATGATATCACCATGTTGTACCACATTTAGTCCTCTTGCTGTGACATAAAGTTAAATGTTGTCAATGAATCGGTTCACTGACTCGGCTAGTATGTATCCTGAAAAGGTAGGTGGTAATAGTGACATGTCGAATTTTTATTCTATTGGTTCTTCTTCTTATTCTTCAAATAGTGTGTTAATTTCAAAATTGTCAGTCCAATGCCAGATTGGTCCATCTAATTCTTCTTGATAGATACTTTCTACTCCTTCACTGTCATGTTCACTTTCTGTTCCTTCTCTTAATAGTTGAATATGCTCATAAGTGATAGTAATTCCAATAGTACTTGAAAATGCATCTAATCTATCTGATTCTTGTGATAGTCTTCGATAGTGTTTCCGAATCAGTATCCTTACTAATCTTGGTGGTATATCTGGATGATCCATCTTGTCAAGGTTGTTCACAGTAGTGAAAGTATATCACTGGGGTATATACTCAATAAAATTGAATATTACCCCCCTACATTGGGTGCCAAAATGTGAGAATAAGACTCTGAAATCGGCTAAGTATGGAAGATATAGAGGGCTCAATCGGGAACCAGTAGCTAGGCTAAAATCTATACTATAGGTAAAACCAAAGTTGAAAATAGAGTGTATGGAGGAATAAAGCTACAAAAATATTGAAGTATATGTTAAAAGGCACTAGAGAATATTAGTCTCTTCAGATATGTATCAGCAATTAATTATCTATTAGATATCAAAAATGTTCTCTTTCTTGGCTTGAATTTACTAAGCAATACTTTCTTCACCAGTTGTATTTGAATTATTAGACTCATATTAGACTTAAGCTCAGGCAAAGATTTATTGAATGGAAATAGAGGGGAATATTTATACAGTTTTAAAGAGGTGCTATATGGGTAGCTGCTCTGTTACTACTCTCAAAACTATTGGCTATTCGAAATATAAACTAATTATGAATTTATATGATATAATAAGTTATATAAGTTATGGATTTAAGACAGTTAAAGATTTATGATGGTTAAAAAGTTAAGATAGTTAAAAGGTTTCACAAATCAAGGAACTGTTCCAACTAGTTGAAATCTCTTTATATTATACTGATTTCTTCTTTAAGTTCCTCAAAGGCGGTTTGAGATAGTTGGTGAAATGTGGATGGTCCAATTTTGGTAAGTCTTTTCAAGGTGGCTGGTTGGAACTGGAAGAGTCCGTAAATCTGGAGGGCGATCCTTTGAGATTGGAGTGGAATCCCTTGATGTAGTGCTTGTTTGCATGCCTCTGCATGTTGTTGGTCCTATACATGTTCGAGATCTTCTTCTCAGATCCTTGCGATCTTATAGTAGGCCTGAAATTCATCTTGTGTCTGTTGCTTCTGAGCAATGTCAATGTTCTTCATTATTATTTAAGTCCTTCATAGGGCAGATCCTTTCTTAAGTAATAGTTCAGATGGAGGGTCTTCTAAGGCTCGATATGCTTCAATGACTCAGCTTCAGAGGTATTCATTATTATTAAATCGGAGCATTTCGTACTTATATAAATCTTTCAGTCTCCTCTCAATAACTTCTTAATAAACATATTTCTCTATAGTATGATAGCTAATCTCTAAACTGCCTAATTTTTATAAATTTGGTACTATGCTCAATTTGGAGTTACTATGATTTTCTGTTTCCTTCCATTTTTAGTTAGTGTCATTTTTAGCAAGTAATCTCACTACTAGTAATGAATATAGTTTTTAGTGACCAATTTTATTTTTATTAATAAAATATTATTTGCAGTTATCGAATCATACTTATAGTAAAAATCTTTCTTATTTATTCTTTTAGTTTCTTCAATTTTATATAAATACTCTCTTTATTTCTATTTAAATAAATCAGTTTATATAGAGTTTTGGAATATCTCAATATCAGTCATAGTAAAGTCTAAAGAGTATAGCACAATTAGCTATAGTAAGGATATATAAAGGGAGATATTATATCTAACATTCTGAGCATTTTCAACAAATAACTAGTTATTAGTACATTTGTTACAATAGCTAGTAGAAAAATATAATTCTTTAAATAAAGTATTTAAATATAAGATAATATTTTACTATATTATTCTAATATAGTATAAGTAGACTTAAAATTAATAAGTATTTCTTAATTCAATTTTTAGCTATATATCTTATAGTTCTAATATTAATTCTATTAAAAATACTTAGTTATAATTCAAAAATACCATTAATAAGTGAAATCTATAACTAATAAATAAAGCTGAATTGAATATTACTATATAAGAAAAATAGGTAAATATTCTTCAAATATACTTTAAAACATTAGCTAATAGTATAAGAAGAAGGTAGTATCAGGAAACTATTTTCAGTTTATAGTCTATAACTAGTATTCATACTTGTAGGCTGTTTACAGGCTGTTTGTAAGCTGTTTCTAGCTAGTTCGTAGTTTACAATATTGTTCTAGAGATATTTGAGGTTCACAATAGAGTTCTAGAGTAGTTTGCAGCTATTTGCTAATAATAGTTTATAGTCTATGACTAGCATCCATATCTATAGCTATTTTGTTCATAGCTCTTAGTAAAATAGTTTGCAGCTCTTAGTAAAATAGTTTATGGATTAATTAACTATTTTTCTGATAAGATTGGAAGCTATTATAGCTGTACAAAGATAGAGAACAAAGTATTAATAATAATTTTGCAATTTTGTCACTAAACATTTTAGTATACTATATATTTTATAGTAGTACATCAGAAAAACATTTTCAGTTTGTAGTCTATAACTAGTATCTATACTCATAAGCTGTTCTCAGACTGTTCTAGCTAGTTTGCAAATTCTGAAGGTGTTCTAGAGTAGTAGTTTATAGCTGTTCTAGCAAGTTCACTAAAAATAGTTTGCAGTCTATGACTAGCATCTGTGTCCATGACTATTTAGTTCATGACACATAAAATAGTCCATGGACTAGATAAATATTTTCCTGATATATTATATATTTATATTCTCCTATTTATTAGAAATATACTATAAAGAATATCCCGTCACAACTATTAGCCAACCGGGTGACATCGGCGAATTTTGGTCGGAACGAGGGGGGCGCATTAATTTTGGTACCTGACTGTATATTAGAGAATAGAATTATCCCACTGAAAAAATCTACCAATTGGCTCACTTCTTCTCTGACCAGAAGGTAGAAAGCGAATTACCATATAATCGGGCCGTGGGAAGGAATTGAAAATTTATCGTCACAAATATCACGTGGATGGATACTTTTGGTGCGATGTGAAAAAACCCAAATTCCCAAATTGAGGATAATGTACCCAAATCGGATTTTATATATGAGTATTATAAAAATTGAAAACTTTCATGCCAACAAAATTCGCCGACACATCCGATTGGCTAATGAAAAGTTTCTATTTGTGCATTACCAATGTTTGTAACTTTCGTACCGTGTATCGTGTGAGAATGTAAATTTTTCGGAAGAAGAGAAGTCACTCTACCCATGACTACCGCTCCGTGGGAGTAAAAAGACTCCACTTCCCAAAATAATTTTATCTGTTTCGTAGTTTCGAGCTTGCACTGAAATCGAAATCAAAGAAACAAACGAACACAATGTCAAAGCATACCCCATCTTCGCCAACAGACTTGATACCGTCTACGAATATCCTGCCTGATGACGGCGACAGCAACAAGAGCGCTCCGTTGTCCTCTTTCGCTTCACGGTCGCAGTTCGCATGGCAAAACTTTACATTACAGGAGGTAATATAGTTCACTCTGGTTTCTGCAAATGATATTCATCTTATTTGGTTGTTTCTTACATGTTTTATTCTCGGAAATAGTTTAGCGGTAGCCTGGGCGATCTTGGTACCCTTCTTCCAATCCTGATATCGCTGTCCATAACGAATCAGATCAACCTGACAAGTTCTTTGTGGTTTGGTGGTATCTGGAACATATTAAGTGGGTTGCTGTTCCAAGTACCCATGTGCGTACAGCCGATGAAAGGTAGGTTAATTTTTAAAAGCGGTGCAGAAATTTGCGCGTAGGGAAGTACTAAAAAAAATGAGCACTTGGGTAATATATAATCGCAAACTGTTTGCCGGTTGATATTTAATAGCCGTCGCCGCCGTTGCTCTCGCCTCTAAGATGTCTCTCGTCGAGGTCATGTCCGCTGGGATGGGCGTCGGAGCCATTATCTTCTTACTCGGCATCACCCGTACAATCCGCCTCGTCTCCTATCTCACGCCACCATCAATCGTCAGAGGTATTCAATTGGGCACCGGCATTACGTTAATTGTCAAAGCATATAGTCTCGTCTCCGCCACCCCTTGGCCCGTCACATCGACAACGTGGAGCGATAACCTCATCTGGGGCCTGCTCGCCTTTATCTTTGTTTTCGGCTTCTACTACACGCCACGCTTACCCACGGCTTTGATAGTGTTTTTGATCGGGTTGGTGTTTGCCATTGCAAATATGTTGACGACGCCAGGCGGTACAGCCCAAGTACCCGCGGTTAGGTTCAATTACCCAACTCCGATCAGCGTGCCGACGCCTCAGGAGTTTGGCACAGCGTTCGTGAACGCGAGCTTGGGCCAGATTCCGCTGACTGCTTTGAATTCAGTTATCGCCTTGCAATGGTTAGTGGAGGATTTATTCCCAAAATTGGCTCACAAAAGCTCAACGATGAAGATTGCCGTAAGCATTGGAGTCATGAATCTGATCGGATGTTGGTTTGGGAGTATCCCGTATTGGTAGGTTTTTCTCCCTTTGGATGGTATCTTTCATTGTTCCCATTTTTTTAGATATAACATTTACATATTTTCTTCCTTGGTATCCTAGTCATGGTTCTGGCGGCCTGGCGGGGCAGTACCGTTTTGGCGCTCGCACAGGACTTTCGGTCATCTTCCTTGGTATTTGCAAACTCCTGATCGGCATCCTTTTTGGTTCCTCGCTAGTCGGCCTTCTCCAATTCTTCCCGCACTCAATCCTGGCCGTAATGCTGTTCGTCTCTGGTGCGGAGCTGGCGATGGCTTCACGTTATGTGAACAAGGGCGTGGATCGAGACGAGATCCAGCGCGAAAACTATCTAGTTATGCTTGTGACAATGGGCATGCTAGTCGCGTATGGGAACGATGGTGTGGGATTCGTGGCTGGGTGCCTGGTAGCTGTTTCGCTCTTTTGGCAGAGGGTCGGCATGACGGGAATGATTAAGAGGTTGAGGATGTGGCAGACTTGGGGAGGTAATGATAGTGAGCCCCCGCAAAGGGATGAAATGCCGGCGGCATCAGCACCCGAGGCTGTCGTTGAGGGGATAGTGTAAGGCGTGACCGCACTCTTAACTCCCACTTCAACTCCTTCACCTCTACCCTAATACTCCTCTTACCCACATTCTGCCCCGTCTTTCTTATCGCTCTACGTCTATCTTTTTCATTATCTGGCACGAAGTTTCCAGCGTTTATACCCTCTTTATAATTTATTATTGGAGCCAAATACCAAATGTAGCTGGGCTTTATGCACAGCAATATACATAATAAATGGGTGATTATTTTTGAAGGCGGACCAATTTTTTATCAGGCGTCACGATGTAAGAAATATGACTGCTACTTTCATCAAGAAAAAAAAAAAATCAAAAATAATAGCCCAAATATATAATTATAATATATATACGCTCTGAAAAGCGGAGAATAAGGGTTTCGGCGGGGGACAGTCATGAGATCCAGCTCATTAGCCGAATCACGGGAAGGTGGGAAAAATCACGCTAGTTACAACTCTTCGACCTTCTGGCTTCTTCGTTCTACAGTTCATCTCCCCTAAACACCCTCGGGAATTCGCCTCATTTCTGTCCGGCCGAGCGGGAACCTCACATTCACAAGTAGCGACCTACGCAACGCCTCTGCAACATGCTCGAAAACGATGAAGTTCGTGAGTGTTCCTCCTCGCCTCCTCGATTGTATAAACAAGTTACGAGAGCCCAGCAGGAGTGCGGAAAAACCTCATATTATGTATTTCAAATTCAGCTGAAAAGCCCTCAATCAGTACATGGTCTAGCTTCGCCGCGGGGACAGTTGCAGGTTCGTAACGGAAAGCAAATCCCTCATGGCAATTGCCCTATGCTGCGCATTCATGTCCGCAGCTACCTTCCATTCGAATGTGCAGGTCTTGCCGGCCTCGCGGTAGGGCATCCCTTTGGTAAATACAGTAGCTGCGTAAAGTTTATTCGTTTATCGGGTACTCATAGTTTATATGTTAAAAAGCTTTCATCCTTTATTTCTGCATACAGACACAGGT
This sequence comes from Endogone sp. FLAS-F59071, assembly GCA_003990785.1. NCBI lineage: Eukaryota > Fungi > Mucoromycota > Endogonomycetes > Endogonales > Endogonaceae > Endogone > Endogone sp. FLAS-F59071. The sequence continues at coordinate 8,570 of RBNK01000250.1, read as the reverse complement.
AGGACCAATCATCCCATTAGCAAGCCAATCTTTCAGTAATCGGTAAGGTCATTATAATTTATGTCTGGCTTTACCCACAGTGAAAGTACGATTACAATCTCGCAACATTTCGGGGAGATATAAGGGCACTTGGAATTGTTTCACAACGATAATACGGCAAGAAAAGGTAAATTGACGCACAGATTGTAAATCTCAAAATTTAGTCTTGTCTTTTCTTTCATTCGACATTTAACAATTATACATTTCATATTTGTGCATCTAATCTAATATCATATCGCAGGTTATAGGGCTGTATAAAGGCATGGTGAGATATTGGGGTTTTGTTATTGCACGTTTTTGTTTGTAGATGATGTACATGTATCATTTTGCTCACTCCATATTTCATCTTTTAATATGTAACTTTAAGGCGTCTCCAGCGGTATGCAGTCTTTTTTTTTTTATTTTTTTATTATTTAATTCGTTTTAGGCCTCTCAAATAAACAAGAAGATTCATGAAACCTTATTTACTTCGAATATTGGGTTCTCACGTTCAAACTCGTAATCATTCAAAGGTTGGTGTAGCAATGATCAATGCGATGGTATTTGGTGTCTACGGATACTTGATTGAAATGCAGTTGAGCGGCAGTGGTCGGACTGACCCAACACTATGGCATATGTTTTTGGCCGGCACAGGGTCAGGAGTTATTAATAGGTGAGTCAATATTGAGAGAGTGTATCTACCATATTGACTTTCGTGAGATATTTTATTCCTTTTTATTTTATTTCTCCCTCCATTTTCTTTTTCATTTTTCATTTTTCATTTTCCATTTTTTATTTTCCATTTTTCATTTTTCTTTTCCGTTTCCGTTTTCGTTTTTGTATGCGGTGGAGAGAACGCGGCAAGGAGTGTGTGTATATATTCCAGTGCTATAAATGTTGGTGTACTTTTTATCTGTTGATTTTTTTTTATGGTTTTTCAAGAAGGACGCGCAATTCCCAATTGGTATTATGTATAATACTGTGTGGAATGGACCCGGAATACGACGAAAGTCATATGCTTTACTGAGACATGAGCGGAATGACGAAAAATGAACGACGCGACCTCTGCAGAGCTTATGGTGGAAGGGACATTTATGACTACTTGTAAAAAAAAAAAAGAAAAGAAAAGAAAAGAAAAGAAAAGAAAGAAGGTTAGTATCCAAACCTTCATAACCCATCAAAAACTTTTTTTTTTTCTCCAATCTTGTCTCAGTTTTATCACCTGCCCTATGGAGCTCGTCAAAGTCCGTCTGCAAAACCAAAGCATCCCCTCCACGTCATCAACACACTACCGAGGGCCAGTGGATTGTGCCATTCAAACGTTCAAGGCGGGCGGTGTACGTGCCATCTACAAGGGCATGACCGCCACCGTACTGCGCGAGGTTTCGTTCGGCCCGTATTTCGTCAGCTACGAGTTGTTTTGTCGTGCGCTTCGGCCACCTGGGAAGAGTGTGAACGAACTGAGCGGGTGGAGGCTGGTGTTTGCGGGAGGGGCGGCGGGGATTGTGGCCTGGTGCTCGACATATGCGGCGGGTAAGCGTTTTTTTTTTTTTTTTTTTTCGAGAGAGGATTGCTTATAATCCTTTCTAGGAACATAGCAGCATGTAGATGTTTTTAATTCCTTCCCGACTTTGGGTTGTCGCTCGGTCACTTATCTCACAAAAAAATATATAATTTCCACGCTGTCCTTGATCGCATTTTTATTTTTATTTTCCAGATGTCATCAAAACTCGCATGCAGGCCGAACCCGACAATACCCCACAGAACCTTCGCTACCGCGGCATATGGGACTGCGCCATACGATGCTACCGCGAGGAAGGGTTCCGCGTCTTCTTCAAGGGTCTCAACGCGACCATCGTGCGAGCGTTCCCGTGCAACGCCGCCACGTTCGTCGCGTACACGTATACGATGCGCGCGTTGACGGCAAACGAGTTAAGGGAGGAGGTGAGGGTTTAGCGGTGGAGAGAGAAAAATGGGTTAGTGGAATGCAGATGAAGCGGACGCTTGCGAGGAGGTGTTGGGAAAGAAATGTAAGTACAATGTGGTGTCGACGTGCCTGTCATGTACTCATCTCTTAATGTACATAACGTTGGTAAATGGACGATGGACGCTCGGGCATATCTTTGGTTTCGCGATAGAAAGTCGCGTACCCAGGATTGGAAATTTCCCATCTTTTTCTTCCTTCATCCTCGTTTCCTTGCTTTCTCTTTTGTCGCTGTTTACGTATGTAACTTGTAATTATTAGACTTTATTCACAATACCATACATAATCCTACATAATATTAACTCGTGAAGTTTAAGAAATTGGAAGTACATTGAAAACTGAGGTTCACCACATAAATATACCAAAAAAAAAAGGGGGGGGGAGGGGGCGGGCGGGAATTTGTCGTTCTAGTATGATGCTGACTCCATATCGCTATCATTCAGGGGTCGGAAACATGATAAGAACCACTGAAGAAGGTAGTGGTATTTGAATGTTTAAACACCGGCGATCCATAGGTGAACGAAGGCGGTCGTAGCATCTGAAATAGTAATCCTTCAAGCAGAACGTGTAGCGGTAAGTTTAGGTCAAATATTAAAGGGTGGTAACCCATTAAAAAAAAAAAAAAAAAAAAAAAAAAAAAAAAAAAAAAAAAAAAAAAAAAAAAAAAAAAAAAAAAAAAAAAAAAAAAAAAAAAAAAAGTGGCAAACGATTTAAGTCAAAGAAACAAAAAGGGTAAGGAGTGTCCAATGATGCGATCCAACATTTCGCACGCATGCACAAGCACTGAAAGTAGAAAGTATACTTTTGATAACAAAGACCCACCCAATTGATTGGAGACGCCAAAACGTCCAATACCGTGGCCATAATCTGGACAGAAATCCGGTACGTACTGGATAAGATACCGACCGAACCTTAGCCCCAATTATATGCCCATCCCGCCACGCCCGCTCGAACACCGGTTTGCGTAGTGACCCTTTAGGCCGCACTGGATCGTTGCAAATGAGATCAACAGAGCGGGGGTAAGATGAAATGACTTATGCAGCAAACAGAACCTATGCAGCAAATAGAACGAACCCATTCGACCATGTGATATGCTTAAACTTTAGACAGTTTGATGCATCATCATACAATCCAAACCTCGCACGTACCTTGTAACAAGTCACATCCTCCATCCTCCTCAATACACCCCCACCCTGGAACCCACCCCCACGCTGCCCTTGCCCAGCCCCCTGCCCGAAAATCTCCTGTCCACCTTGCCGTCCTTCGGCTTCGTATCGTCCGTTTGCTTCGTCATCGTGAATTTGCGGGAGCTCGTATTTAGGGTGGCCGTTCGTGCAGTTGGGGCCGAGCGGGCAAAAACCCGTTAGATAGTCTTGGCAGATCATCATGCGGACGTGCTTGTGTCGGCAGAGTGGACCTAAGGAATATGGAGAGATCATAGTAATTAGGATAGGTAGTATGGAAAAAGATAGCGATTAGTGACAGATGCTAGTTGTAAATGTGGTATAAACCAATTCAGGATTACAGTTTAGATACCAACCGAGCTTGCAAAAACCCCTTGCGTACCAAGGACATTCCTTCATCTTCGACTCCGGGTCGATGTGGAGGTACATGCAGTCGTCCCCGTTGGAACATTCACCGCACATGGAGTAGAAGCGACACTCTGGCATCTTCTTCAAATTGAATTCGTGCAAGAACTCACACTGGTCGCCCTTTTTGCACAGGCCGCGCAGCCAATGCTTGCACACGACTGCCTTATCGCGACCTGTGTTGTGGCGAAACTGGCAAGCATTGCCCTTGTTGCAGGTGCCTTTGAGGAAAAACTTGCAGATCTGTTCATCTGGGTAGAGGCGAAAGAGTTGTGGAAAGAGGTTGCAAGGATAATTGCAAGCAAAGAAGCGGATCAAGGGAATGGGCTCACCGTCCTTCTTGAGCTCCCTGTTCAGGTCCAGGCCGAGCTCATTCTTGACATAGTCTTCAAAGTCGAATGTGTAGGAAAAGATGTCAGTGGCGATCATAGAGGGGAAAGGATGAAGAGGACGAAAGGAATCTGTGGCTGAGCTCATTCCTATTTGGTTCCTCCCTCGCCCTCGCCCTCTTCCCCTCAACCCCAACCGAACCTCCGAACCTCCACTCCTCACTTTCATTAACCACAATGTCTACATTCCACTCCATCCAATCCTCAATCTCCTCTACTCTCACTTTTGCTTATGACGCCTGCTGCAGGGCCGTCGAGCAGACTGTCATCAACGCTCTGAAGCAGGGCCCCATTCCACGCCATGTTAGTTTCGTTATGGACGGCAACAGGCGATTCGCCCAAAAAATAAACGTCAAGACTGGAGAGGGTCATTACGCTGGCTTTAAACAGGGAGAAAAGGTGAAATGAAATTCACTTTGCTCGCGTGCATGGGTGGTTGTGTACACACACACATCCGTACAGAGAATCAAGCTCACGTTTGCCAGGCAATTTGTCGAAAAGGTACTCAAACTATGCATGGATCTCGGTATCGATGTCGTCACCGTCTACGCCTTCAGTATCGAAAACTTTAAGCGGCCAAAGGAGGAGGTTGACTACCTGATGCAATTGTTCCGCGAGAAGTTCATAGAGCTTTGCTATAACAAGTAAGTATAGCCTTTGGCAGCTGTAGGTAAAAGTAAAAAAGAATGCGACAACTGACGACCATGCTCCGCACGCCTTATCAACATTAAAAGTGAAACAGTCCGCCAATATGGCGTTCAGATTCGTTTTCTGGGCAATCTCGATCTGTTGCCGCCCGACGTTGCAGCTTCAGCAAGGGAGGCGATGGAAATGACTAAGAATAACACTCGGTACTCTTTTTTTTTTTTTTTTTTTTTTGTCTGATATTAAATGTCCGACGAAAGAGGAAAGAGATTACGGGTTAGGGCGGAGACTGTAATAGCAGATGAAGGATTCTTTCTCGAACCAGAGCACTTTTAACCGAACTCCCACATACCTATTTCAGTCGTATATTCAATATCTGTTGCCCATACACTGGTCGCGACGAAATTACTACAGCAATGCGTGAAATTGCAGAGGGTGTCGAGCGCGGCGAAGTGAAACCCGAGTGAGTTGACCTATATTCTCCGTATAGGCGATTATGCGAACGCACATCGTCATAACATTTTCGTGGCAAAGACGGCAAAATCTGGATATTAATAACTGACTCTCGTGTATTCCGACGTGTCTTCAAACCAGGCAGATTGATAATTACATGATCGAACAGCACCTGTTCACCGCGGACTGTCCGCCTCTCGACATCTGGGTGCGCACGTCCGAGTACAGACTGAGCGATTTCTTGCTATGGCAGGTAGGTTACTTGCTGATGGGTTCTGTACAGTTTGACTGTGAAGACCCAATCAGTGTGGCGGGTTGATAATAATAGTTTAATGTACAAAGTTTTACTAAGCTTGCATTCTGGCTGCGTATCATTACGCAGTCCAGCAAAAACTGCCACGTTCAGTTTGTAGATTGCTATTGGCCTGAATTCTCGTTATGGCGGTTTTTACCCGCGCTTCTCGAATACCAAGTCAATTATCCAGAGCTACAGGTATTTACTCCCGGCCTTTCGATTTCTTTCAATCGTGGGCATGATTCATACGAAAAATTCTTTCTGTCATACAACAGCGCAACCGCGCCCGCTCCTCCCTCGCCCCTACCGAACCAGCACAAATTGAAGAATCCGAGACTGAACGGTGCAGACGCCGGACGCCGAGTCCGGTGCCGAATGTGGCCTAACGGCCGACAAAATATGACGAGTCTGATTTTCTATAGATCCTTTCAAAAATCCATGGCTCATTTGTATTAGACGGATATCATCTATTATGTTGTACTATACAAATCATTCTTTTGAGGAAGAAAAATAGATAACTACGTGATAATTCTATGGCACAAATTCTACATCGAGCAATCACGGTTTTAATTGTTTAGAGTTCTATTGCATACATGACTTGCGGTTTGTGGTGTTGGAATGGTCTACGCAAATTAAGCGATCCCTCTGCGAGGGTAGAATAAAACGACGTTATTCCATTTTACTTTTACACAACAATCGTGAGATCATCAATGATGGGTCGGCTTGGATCCTTATAGTTAGATGAAGGCATTAACAGAGGGTCAATGTTAAAAAGGGTATATGCATCTATTCGATCGATTACAGCTCTTCCGAACGCTGCTAATGCTCTCACACAGAAAGCCATTTATTCTCCTCAAAAAATCAAAAATCAAAAATCAAAAAGCAAAAAGCAAAATCAAAAACCTCAACATTGAAATATAATAGCATCACGTACCATCTACGCGAACATTCCGCGTCGCTGACGGTATCCTCACAGTCAACCCATCTAGCTCTTTGTTCATTTCAACCTGGCAGCCCAACCGCGAGCTTTAAATGATACGGGTTAGAGAGAGGTGGGTGAGAAATACCCACGACAAGGTAAGCTTGTACCAATTAGCAAACTACAAAGCGCACTTGGAATACTCACGTTTCGGTCAATCCGAACGCCAGATCCAACATGTCGTTCTCCTCGTCGCTCGGCTCAGGCATCTTGTCATAATATTCTTGCTCGCAGATAACATGACAAGTTGAGCATGCCAGGGAGCCTTCGCACGCACCTAGTGAGCGTCATATATCGCAATTAAAACACAAAAAGGAAACGATAATAATTGTGAGAGAAGAGTAACCGATTGGTTTGATATGAATAAAACACATTTTTTCGCTTGTTACCTCGTACCAAATGTACCTTTGGTCATTCCCCAAATGAGTTTATGCGCTAAGGTGCAGCCCTATCATATCAAGTCTCCAAAAAGAAAAAAGCCACTTACATTCAAGCTCAATACCGTAACGTTGTGCTAAATCCAGCATGGAATCACCTTCCAGCGCCTTGACTGATATTGTCTCTCCTTCTGGTGTGATGAAATTTACTGTGTATGGCCTAAATAGGAGGAGCGACACGACATATTGATGCATAGCATTCAATCAATAGGGGAAGGAGGTGAGACCAGCGCCCGGTGTCCAAGGATACTCACCCCTCGCCCCGTTTCACTCCCTCCTTTCCATGTTGCAAAGCTTTATGGATACGAAGGGCGAGGATAAGAATCAGGGTGGTTCATGATCAGATGTAATTATCGCCGCTTTGTTTAGATGCGGAGGTAGACAGAAAAATTACACGTACATGCCGTGTTCGAGAACCATGCAACCTGATCTGCAGTACGCAATTGCCTTGGCATTGACGTGGGGCGCCAGGTCAAAACGGTTAAGGCGGTGGTTTCAGAATCACTGAATGGTGCGACACGTCTCCATGAGCCAAAGGTACGAATGGGCCGTGGAGACAGCCTTAAATTCAGGGAAACGGTAACAGGACGCAAGACACGGTGCATGGATTGTATAGTAGAGTGTGCTTGTGGTTTACGATGAAGAGCAGCAGCCCAGTTTTATAATATGGGGCATGCTGCAACAAAGTGAACTAGTGACGTCACAAGTGTGATCAGCTCCATCCACGATTTTTAGTTACTTGTAAGTGCTTGTCCCTTGCTGATGCTTACTTGAGACTGTATAGAATTTACTCGGTTCCATTCATTCAAAGTTAAGGCCCGCAGAAATGAGCAACATTGTTAGCCTCTTCTGCTTTGTTCACAGTGAATTCCCCCAACGTGCCTTCAAAATACACATCTCAAAAACTGGCGATATCAGCAACCTCAAGAAGCTGATCAAGAAAGAGATAAATGTTCCTGCTGACTTCAAAGCAAAAGACCTCACCCTCTGGAAAGTCAACATTCCCATTGACGATGAAGAGGCTCTCGCGGACCTTACCCTCCAAGATAATGAGGAAGAGGGTCTAGGAGCTGAACACGGTGTGGGAGAATGGTGAATGCTTTGACAGTGAACCTTTGAAAAAGCATATTCACATTATTATCCAACGTCCTGCTTGTGCGTGCCTTTTCTATGCTTTTCCTAACAGCCAACTGTAGGTCGTATATTGCATGATATTGCCTCTATCCATCTCTTTGACCATCCATCCACCTCCTATTCTCTAGCCAGCTTTGAAACAATTCATTCCTCTAGGCTCTCTAGGTCTTCAGCCATCATAGCCAATTTAATCCGAGATCATGGATGTTTTCATCTCTTTAGATCAGATCTCTCATTTTTGCAGAAGGGAGAAACACAAAGCTAGAAACATCATTACCACCAAGGGCGAAGTTGGGGGTCGACTGGATCGGTTCAAATAACGGCGTAGATTTATTCGATGAGTCCTTTGTGCCAAAAAAAAAATGCCGGGGGTAGATTGGTGATAGTGTGATCTTGGACAAAAAGTTCAGAAGGGCGCCAGGCTACAAATATTTGGTCTTGAGGTGCTCAAATTTAAATTTAAATTTCCAATGTAAATAACGTTGCCTCAATTTTCTAAGGCAATAGCAACAATTTCATACATTACTAGCTTTTACAAACATTTCCTCAAGCATCTTAAACATTGGCTTGATATACTGTTTTGTTTTGTTTTGTTTTTTTTCTTTTTTTTTCTTTTTTTTCTTTTCTTTTTTTTTTTTTTTTTTTTT
>RBNK01000249.1:0-31756 GCA_003990785.1 Endogone sp. FLAS-F59071 | reverse complement strand
AGCCACATTCTAGCGTTGCCTGTAATTTTACTGATCGCTGCGTTGACTTCCTCCTTTTGTACTGATAGATTGGCGCTGGTGATAAATTGCTCTACGGCATCAAAGTAATCAAACAATCTGGGTGCGCCACCTGATCCATCGAATTTGTTGATCAATCTCAGGTACTCCTTCACCAGATTGTTAAGCTTTGTTGATGTTGTTGGTGATGGTGATGGTCGTGGTGTGTTGCCTTCTGTAGCTGCGTTCTGATTGGTTGGCGTGCTAGGTGATGTGATCGTTTTGTCGATTTTTGCCATCAATTCGCCCATTAGGGTTGCAAGCATGTCTAATTTATCTTCCTGATTTCTGATCATTGTAGCCATCTGTTCCTGTCGATCGAGGCTAAATGCGATATTGCTCTGATGGTTGCTATCCAATCCGTCATCGTCATCAAGGATTTGATGTCTGTTGTCTGTTTTTGATTTAGACCGCAATCTTGTCGATCTTGTTGCTGATGACGATGATGCGTATAGATTGTCCATTTCGTCGTGTTGCGTCGTTGAATGCTATGTCGTTACGTGTTGTTTATCGCATTGCTTTATCGCGGTGTCGTTTGTCGCGTTGTTTATCACTTTGTTTGATGTGTTGTTTACAATTTTAAATAAACACTTACAGTAATCGCAGTTATAATTGTGTAGATGATTGCGTAAATCTCAGGTTGTCGAGCTGCAATTCGAGCGGCTTGGGGCTCATAACTTGTTGAAATTTGATCTTCGAATGTGTGTGTTTGGAGTAAAGGAGCGCACTGGCTAATGAAGCCAATATGTATGTATTTATTAATGCTAAATTATGATTGGTCGATACAAACAAAGATCGTCTCAGCCACAATTGAGTGACATATGATCGATCGTTGATGCATCGATCATTGATAGAAGAGATATAATAAGCTAATAATTACAACAGATAATAGTAGTTGAAGATATAGATATATAAACAGTAGCTAAGTTTTTATATACTAATATTATCTGTAGGTATGGAGTACTAAAGGAAATAACTAGTGACTGAGATATAGAGTTTCTAAATAAGCTAATTGTTGAAATTATTAGCTTATTATATCTCTCTCTCCCATCATCAACGATCGATTGTACATCACTCAATTGTGGCTTAGACGATCTTTGTTTGTATCGACTAATTATATATTAGCATTAATAAATACATGCATATTTAGCTTCATGAGCCAGTGTGCTCTTTACCCCAAACACACATTCAAAGATCAAATTTCAATAGGTTATGAGCCCCGAGCCACTCAAATTGCAGCTCAATAACCTGAGATCTACGCAATTATAGCAATTACAACTGCGATTACAGTAAGCATTTATTTAACATTGTAAACAACATGTCAAACAATGCAATAAACAATGCAACAAATGACACCGTGATAAAGCAACACAATAAACAACACATAACGACATAGCATTCAATGACGTGACATAACAAAATAAACAACCTATATACATCATCATCAGCAACAAGATCGACAAGATTGCAGTCTAAATCAAAAACAGACAACAGATATCAAACTCTTGATGATGATGAAGGATTGGATGGCAACCATCAGAGCAATATAGGATTTAGCCTCGATCGATAGGAACAGATAGCTACAATGATCAGAAATCAGGAAGATAAATTAGATATGCTGGCAACTCTATTGGGCGAATTGATGGCAAAAATCAACAAAACAAACACATCACCCAGCACATCAACCAATCAGAATGCAGCTACAGAAGGCAACATGCCACAAATACAAATACAATCACTATCACTGACAACATCAACAAAGCTTAATGATCTGGCGAAGGAGTACCTGAGATTGATCAACAAATTCGATGAGTTAGGAGGCACACCTAGATTGTTTGATTACTTTGATGCCATAGAGCAATTTATTACCAGTGCCGATCTATCAGTATAAAAGGAGGAAGTCAATGCAGCGATCAGTAAAATTACAGGCAATGCTAGAATATGGCTATAGAGGCACATGAACATATTAGGAGAATTTGATTTATAGAATGAGCTTAAAGAGGTTATGATGCAAAAATATGCACCAATAGAACAATTGTTATGAATGCATGATAAGCTTGCAATGATGAAGCAAAAGAGATCAATCGAAGATTATAATGACACGTTCAACCAAATTATGATGCAAATCGAAGACATAACTGACACAGAAGCTATACCACAATATCTCTAGGGTCTAAGCCCCAGGTATCGGGAATTAATACTTGTGTGGGAGAATATGCTGACAATGCTGGAGGCTTTACAACTCGCATGCATCAGGTTCGATCCAGATAACAAGCAGAGGCACGACAAAGCCCACGTGACAGACTGAGGTGGCTACTGAGGCGGCTACCGAGGCGGCGGTCGTGGCAACTGAGACAGAAGTGCTGGACGAGGCCGAGGCTATAACAATGATAATGGAAACAATCAAGGAGGTCATCATAATAACAGAGGCGACCGAGGTGGTGATCGTAGAGCCCATCGAGGTGGGAATTTTCAGGGATACCCTTGGAAATGTTACATCTGTGAGGGAGAACACGGAATATTCCAATGCAACAAATTCAACAATTGAGTAAAAGCAGAAAAGGAAAAGGCTAAACCGAGAGCCGAAGCAAATCTAGTGATTGGCGCTATCATCAATTCAGGCGCCATGCAACATATGTTCAACTAATGGGAGATTTTTGAGATGGTGGCTGAGCACAATGGCTTGGTCATGTGTACAGGGAATAAGAAGCTACATGCTATGCACATTGGGATGATTGAGCTCGACGATAAGCTAAAATTACGAGATGTTTTATATGTACCAGAAATCACCAGAAATTTAATATCTGTGCAGGCATTGATACATAATAGAAATGACATAACCTTCAAAAGTGATGGATCAGTAATTAAAATCGGTATGGATCACGAGGAAATCAAAATCAGACAAGCTAATGGCGACCTATTTCATTTATCAACATTACCAGAGCTAGAAGTAAACATCGCCAATTCCAAGATTGATGACTATACATTATGGCATCACTGGCTAGGCTATCCGGGCCGAAATACTCTACAATCAATCAACAAATTTGTCACAGGGCTCAGAGATGTGTGGCTGTTGACCGGACAAATCGAAATATGTACCAGATATAAACACACGAAGTTGCACCACAAGCCTTTTGGACATGCAAAAAATCAATCGATGGAGCCTATCAGAAGGGTACACTCAGATCTGTGTGGGCCGATGCCCACGCCATCAGTCAATGAAGTGAAATATATATTAACATTTATTGATGATGCCACTCGCTATGTCACAATATACTTTATTGACAACAAAAGTGATATATTTGATCAATTCCGGGCATTTAAGGCATTTACCAAAACGCAATCGAGCCGAAAACTGAAGATTCTCTAGTCCGATAGAGGAGGAGAGTATATAAACACTGAGATGCATGAATTTTTAATCAAAAATAGAATCCATTATGAAATGATGATGCCAGACATGCCACAACAAAATGATGTTGCCGAATGATATAACCAGATATTGATGGAGTCGATTTGGGCTATTAAAATCACTGCTGACATACCTAATGAACTTTGGGCTGAACTTACCGCAAGTGCTATATATTTATGTAACTGATTGCCAATGTAAGCCAATAAGGAGAGTGCTTCGCCGTTTGAATTATAGCACAGTCACAAGCCTGATATCAGTAACTTATATGTTATATGGGCTGATGCATATTGTAATAGAAATATTTTTATTATGTTGAATTACTCAAAAATGTATTTGTGCCACAGTACTACTTTACTTAGTATATTTCTTAGTTAGAGTAGTATATTTCTATATTTATATTATCAATTTCCAAATCACGAATTGCGCTAACAATTGTTCTGATCACTAATAATTGTTCATATCGCCAACAAATGTTCACATTGCCAACAAATGTTCGCATCGCCAACAAATGTTCACATCTTGAACATTTGTTCATTTTTCTATTTTTAGTACTTTATTCTACTAGTATTTTATTATTTTATTACTTAGCAATCTGTATAAATACCCCTCTCGCAATTATCAATAAAATTCGGACTGCAACAAGCTAAGGAAGCTTCTTACAGACAACTCGAGGGATAATCCTGCAAAGTCTAAATAGACTTTGCAGAAGAAGCCTTAGTCTAGGACTAAGCAATGGTTAAAGAGAGAGAAGTTTATTATTATACAAAGCTTATTACATTACATTCACTATATAATATACTTTCCTGCTAGTTACTCCCACCCTTTAAAGCCGCTACCGCATAACCCACTAAGACCCTAAGATATGCTACAGTGAATATTTTGCTGTTAGAATATTTTAGTCCATCACAATATATATATATTCGCAAAGAAAAAAGGTCAAAACTGGTGCCCCGATCCAAAAAGCTTAAAATGATTAGCTATCATGATGAAAAGAAGGCATACAAGCTCTAGGATCCAACCAATAGGAAGATAGAGATCAGCCACAACATCACATTTGATGAATCTATTATATTAAAATTCCCAACAATCGTTAACCCAGAAGATCAAGAATATATCATTGAAGTGATCATCAGAGAACGCAAGATTAATGAAAAAAGGTAATATTTGGTAAAGTAGCTAGGCTATGACAATGATGATGACAACACCTGGGAGCCAATCAAACAATTGATAGACACTGAAGCTCTACAAATTTGGCAAGATCGCATGCCAGAAGCTAATTTAATTGAATCGACCAATAACCCAATAACCTACAAGGAAGCAATTGTTGTAATTATTAGCTTATTATATCTCTCTCCCATCAATGATCGATATATCAATGATTGATGCTACATCACTCAATTGTGGCTTAGACAATCTTTATTTGTATCAACCAATTATAAATTAGCATTAATAAATACATGCATATTGGCTTCATAAGCCAGTATACTCTTTTACTCCAAAACACATATTTAAAGATCAAATTTCAACAGGTTATGAGCTCCGAGCCACTTGAATTGCAGCTCGACAACCTGAGATCTATGCAATCATAGCATCTACACAATTACAACTGTGATTACAGTAAGCATTTATTTAACATTATAAATAAGGCATCAAACAAAGCGATAAACAATGTGACAAACGATACTATGATAAAGCAATGCGATAAACAATATGTAATGACATAGCATTTTCAATGATGCGATATAATGAAATGGACAATCTATATACATCATCATCATCAGCAACAAGATCAACAAGATTGCAGTCTAAATCAAAAACAGACAACAGATATTAACCCCCTGATAACAATAACGAAGGATTAGATGGCAACCATCAGAGCAATATTGTATTTAGCCTCAATTAACAGGAACAGATGGCTATAATGATCAGAAATCAGGAAGATAAATTAGACATGCTGACAACCCTAATGGGCGAATTGATGGCAAAAATCGACAAAACAAACACATCACCTAGTGCACCAACCAATCAGAACGCAGCTACAGAAGGCAACATACCACAAAGACAATCACCATCACCATCACCAACAACATCAACAAAGCTTAATGATCTGGCAAAGGAGTACCTAAGATCGATCAACAAATTCAATGGATCAGGAGGTGCACCCAGATTGTTTGATTACTTTGATACCATAGAGCAATTTATCACCAGTGCCAATCTATCAGTACAAAAGGAGGAAGTTAATGTAGCGATCAGTAAAATTACAGGCAACACTAGAATGTGGCTATGGAGGTACATAAACACATTGGGAGAATTTGATTCATGGAATGAGCTTAAAGAGGCTATGATGCAAAAATATGCACTAATGGAACAATTGTTATAAATGCATGATAAGCTTGCAATGATAAAGCAAAAAGGATTGATCGAAGATTATAATGACGTGTTCAACTGAATTATAGTGCAAATCGAAGATATGACCAACACAGAAGCTATACTGCAATATCTCTGGGGTCTAAGCCTCAGGTACCAGGAATTAATACTTGCACAGAAGAATATGCTGATAATGCTGGAGGCTTTACAACTTGTATACATCAAGTTCGACCCAGATAACAAGCAGAGGCGCGATGAAGCCCACATGACAGACCAAGGCAGCTACCAAGGTGGCGACTGAGGTGGCTACTAAGGTGGTGGTCATGACAATCGAGGTGGAAATACCGGACAAGGCCAAGGCTATAACAATAATAACGGAAACAATCGAGGAGGTCATCATAATGACTAAGGCGGCGATCGCAGAGCCCATCGAGGCAGGAATTTTCAGGGATACCCTCGGAAGTATTACATCTGTGAGGGAGAATACAAAATATTTCAATATAACAAATTCAATGATTGGGTAAAAACAGAAAAAGAAAAAGAAAAGACTAAACTAAGAGCCGAAGCAAATCTGGCGATTGGCGCTATCATCGATTCGGGTGCCATGCAACATATGTTCAACCAATTGGAGATTTTCGAGATGGTGGCTGAGCACGACGGCTTGGTCACGTGTGCAGGGAACAAGAAATTATGTGTGATGCACATTGGGATAATTGAGCTCGACGACGAGCTGAAATTATGAGACATTTTATATGTACCGGAGATCACCAGAAATTTAATATCTATGTGGGTGTTGACATGTGATGGAAATGACATAACCTTCAAGAGCGACGGATCAGTAATTAAAATCGGCATGGATCATGAAGAAATTAAAATCAGACAAGCCGATGGCGACCTATTTCATTTATCAACATCACCAGAGCTAGAAACAAACATCACCGATTCCAAGATTGCATACATCACCGATTCCAAAATTAATGACTATACATTATGGCATCACCAACTAGGCCATCCAGGCTGAAATACTCTGCAATCAATCAACAAATTTGTCACAGGGCTCGGAGATGTGCAGCTGTCAACCGGACAAATCGAAATATACACCGGGTGTGAACACGTGAAGTCACATGGTAAGCCTTTCAGACATATGAAAAATCGATCGATAGAGCCTATTGGAAGGGTGCACTCAGATCTGTGTGGGCCAATGCCCACGCCATCAGTCAATGGAGTGAAATATATATTAACATTTATCGATGATGCTACTTGCTATGTCACAACATATTTTATTGACAACAAAAGTGATACATTTGATCGATTTTGGGCATTCAAGGCATTTGCCGAAATGCAATCGGGCCGAAAACTAAAGATTCTTCGATCAGATGGAGGAGGAGAGTATGTAAACACCAAGATGTGCGAATTTTTAATCAAAAATGGAATTCATCATGAAATGATGATGCCAGACATGCCGCAACAAAATGGTGTAGCTGAATGATATAACCGGACATTGATGGAGTTGATCCAGGCTGTTAAAATCACTGCCGACATACCTGATGAACTTTGGGCCAAACTTGCCGCAAGTGCTACATATTTATGCAACCAATTGCCAATGTGAGCTAATAAAGAGAGTGCTTCACTATTTGAATTATGGCATAGTCACAAGCCTGATATCAGTAACTTGCACATCATATGGGCTGATGCATATATGCATATTCGCAAGGGAAAAAGGTCGAAACTGGCGCCTCGATCCAAAAAGCTTAAAATGATTGGCTATCATAACGAAAAGAAGGCATACAGGCTCTGGGATCCAACCAATAGGAAGATAGAGATCAGCCGTAATGTCACATTTGATAAATCTATTATATTAAAATCCCCAACAATCATCAATCCAGAAGATCAAGAATATGTCATTGAAGCGATCATCGGAGAACGCAAGATTAATGAAAAAAGGTAATATCTGGTTAAATAGCTAGGCTATGATGATGACGACAACACCTAGGAGCCAATCGAACAATTGATCAACACTGAAGCTCTACAAATTTAGCAAGATTGCATGTCAGAAGCTAATTTAATTGAATCGACTGATGACCCAATAACCTACAAGGAGGCAATTTCTCTGCCTGATGTAAAGCTTTAGAAGGAAGCGATCAATCAAGAGCTTAAATTACTTAAGAATAATGACATATGGATGATTGTACCTGAGGTACCTGTGGGACGCAAACTGATTGGATGCAGATGGGTATTTAAAAAAAAACTCAACACTGATGAATCGGTTGCCAGGTATAAGGTGAGATTAGTGGCCAAGGGATATTCACAATAGCAAGGAATTGATTATGATGAAACATTTACTCCTATGGTGAAATTTATGTCAATCAGGGCACTTTTATCGATTGGAGCAGTCCTAAACTTAGAAATTCACCAAATGGATGTAAAAACAGCATTCCTGAATGGTGATCTTGATGAAGAGATCTACATGATGGTACCTGAAGGAATTGACCAATCAGAGCTGTCACCGAGAGCTGTGTGTAAGCTCAATCAATCATTGTATAGACTAAAGCAATCACCTCATATGTGGAATCAGAAGATCAACAACTATCTCAGCCAATCAAATTTTACAAGACTACAATCAGATTACAGCATTTATCTAAGAAGACAAGATGATCAATCGCTGATAATTATTGCCATATATGTCGATGATCTACTAATTCTGGCTGATTTGATGGAAACGATGAACAAATTCAAGGCAGAACTTAGCAACGCATTTGATATGATAGACTGTGGTGAAATTAAACATTTTCTGGGTATTCGAGTTATGTATGATCGAAAAATACATATGATCACAATTGATCAAAGCCACTTCACCAATCAAATCATTACAAGGTTTAACATGACGGATGCCAAGCCAATTAGCACACCCCTTGATCCATCCATTCAACTCAAAGCTGAAGGGGGAAAATCTGCAGACCAAAGTCTATTCAGACAAATGATTGGTAGCATAATGTATCTGATAATCGGGATGAGACCTGATCTAGCTGCTGCTGTCAGTATCATCAGTCAATTTTCGGCTAATCTAATGCAAGAACATCACCATGCCCTCAAACGATTATTAAGATATATTAAAGGAACAGCCAATTATAAGCTGTGCCTTAGACGTGATCAGGATCTAAGACTGATTGGTTTCAGTGATGCCAACTGGGGAGGAGACATTAATACACAATGATCAACTATAGGCTATATTTTCAACCTATCAGGAGGAGCCATCAGCTGGTCAAGCAAACACCAACCAACTGTTGCCCTATCAACAACTGAGGCAGAATATATGGTATTAGCACATGTGACGAAAGAAGCCATTTGGCTATGCACCCTATTGGATGAGCTAGGATATTTGCCGAATTGTGTGACAACCTTATTTGAAGACAACCAATCAGCAATCGCCCTTGCCAAAAATCCAATTAATCACACTCGATCAAAGCATATTGACATTCAGCATCACTTTATTCGAGAGAAAGTTGAATCAAAGGTGATAGATATCATTTACATGGCGACAGATAAAATGATCGCTGATGTATTAACCAAGCCACTTGTGTGACCAAGACTTGAAATGTTGATCACAAAAATGGGCTTACGTAACTAACCTTTTTTGAAAAAACTTTTATGTTCTTTATCATGTCATTCTTATCACTCAAGTAGTATTTTACATATAGTTATTTGCAGTAAATGTACTTCATAGATGCCATTCATGATGTATAGTTGAACATTTTTTTTATTCTTTTATTTTTATTTATTTATTTTTTATTGAGATATGTCAAGCAGGGGGAGTGTTGTAATTATTAGCTTATTATATCTCTCTCCCATCAATGATCAATGTATTAATGATTAATGCTACGTCACTCAATTATGGCTTAGACGATCTTTGTTTGTATCGACCAATCATAAATTAGTATTAATAAATACATGCATATTGGCTTCATAAGCCAGTGCATTCTTTACTCCAAACACACACATTCGAAGATCAAATTTCAACAGCAATTTTCCTGCCTAATGCAAAGCTTTGGGAGGAAGTGATCAATCAAGAGCTTAAATCACTTAAGAATAATGACACATGGATAATTGTATCTGAGGTGCCTGTGGGATGCAAGCCAATTAGATGTAGATGGGTATTTAAAAAGAAGCTCAACACTAATAGATTGGTTGCCAGGTACAAGGCGAGATTAGTTGCCAAGGGATATTCATAACAGCAAGGAATTGATTACGATGAAACATTTGCTCCCGTGGTGAAATTTACATCGATCAGGGCACTTTTATCAATCAGTGCAGTCCTAAACTTAGAAATTCACCAAATGGATGTAAAAACTGCGTTTCTGAATGGCAATCTTGATGAGGAGATCTACATAATGGTATCTGAAGGAATTGACCAATCGGAGCTGTTACCGAGAGCTGTGTATAAGCTCAATCGATCATTGTATAGACTAAAGCAATCACCTCATATGTGGAATCAGAAGATTGATAACTACCTCAGCCAATCAAATTTTACAAGACTATAATCAGATCACAGCATTTATCTAAGAAGAAGACAAGACAATCAATTGCTGATAATTATTGCCATATATGTCAATGATCTACTAATTCTAGCTAATTTGATGGAAACGATGAACAACTTCAAGATGGAGCTTAGCAACATATTTGATATGATGGACTGTGGTGAAATTAAACATTTTCTGGGTATTTGAGTCATGCATGATCGAAAAACACACACAATCACAATTGATCAAAGTCACTTTGCCAATCAAATCATTATAAGGTTTAATATGATGGATGCCAAGCCAATCAGTACACCCCTTGATCCATCTATTCAACTCAAAGCTGAAGGGGGAAAATCCATAGACCAAAATCTATTCAGACAAATGATTGGTAGCATAATGTATCTAATGATCAGGATGAGACCTGATCTAGCTGCTGCTGTTAGCATCATCAGTCAATTTTCGGCCAATCCAATGCAAGAACATCATTATGCCCTCAAATGATTATTAAGATATATTAAAGGAACAGCCAATTATAAGCTGTGTCTTGGATATGATCAGGATCTAAAGCTGATCGGTTTCAGTGATGCCAACTGGGGAGGAGATATTAATATATGATGATCAACCACAGGGTATATTTTCAACCTATCAGGGGGAGCCATCAGCTGGTCAAGCAAGCGCTAACCAACTGTTGCCCTATCAACAACTGAAGCAGAATATATGGCATTAGCACATGCGATGAGAGAAGCCATTTGGCTACATACCCTATTGGATGAGCAAGGATATTTACAGAATTGTACAACAACCTTATTTGAAGACAACCAATCAGCAATTGCCCTTGCCAAAAACCCAATTAATCATACTCGATCAAAGCATATTGACATTCAGCACCACTTTATTCAAGAGAAAGTTGAATCAAAGATAATAGATATCATTTACATGGCAATAGATGAAATGATCGCTGATGTATTAACCAAGCCACTTCCATGACTCAGACTTGAAATGTTGATTGCAAAAATGGGCTTACGTAACTAACCTTTTTTCTCTTTCAAAAACTTTTATTTTTTTTTTTTTTATCATATTATTCTTATTACTTAAGTAGTATTTTACATATAGTTATTTGTAGTAAATGTACTTCATGGATGCCATTCGTAATGTACAGTTGAACATTTTTTTATTTTTTTTTATCGAGATATGTCAAGCAGGGGGAGTGTTGAAATTATTAGCTTATTATATCTCTCTCTCCCATCATCAATGATTGATTATATGTTACTCAATTGTGGCTTAGATGATCTTTATTTGTATCAACCAATCATATATTAGCATTAATAAATACACACATATTTGGCTTCATGAGCCAGTGTACTCTTTACCCCAAACATACATTTGAAGATCAAATTTCAACACTAATTAGGGAACTTGAGCAGACTTACTATATTAAGTATATCCGAATAACATCATACCACCTACAAGAAAATGATCAAACTGAACATATCAACTAGATGGTCAAGAATGTTCTGGTAAAAATTATTGATCAAAAAGCATTATAGGACTATTATCTGTTGTAATTATTAGCTTATTATATCTCTCTCCTATCAATGATCGATGTATCAACGATCGATGCTACGTCACTCGATTGTGGCTTAGACGATCTTTGTTTTGTATTGACCAATCATAAATTAGCATTAATAAATATACACATATTGGCTTCATTAACCAGTGCACTCTTTACTCCAAACACACATTCAAAGATCAAATTTCAATAGGTTATGAGCCCCAAGCTGCTCGAATTGCAGCTCGACAACCTGAGATCTACGCAATTACAACTGCAATTACTGTAAGTGTTTATTTAAAATTGTAAACAACATATCAAACAAAGCAATAAACAACGCAACAAATGACACTACAATAAAGCAATGCGATAAACACGTAACGACACAACACAACGAAATGGACAACCTATACATATCATTGTCATCAGCAACAAGATTGACAAGATTGCAGTCTAAATCAAAAACAGACAACAGATATCAAACCCTTGACGATGACAAAGGATTGGATAGCAACCATCAGAGCAATATTGCATTTAGCCTCGATTAACAGGAACAGATGGCTACAATGATCAGAAATCAGGAAGATATATTAGATACGCTTGTAACTCTAATGGGTGAATTGATGGCAAAAATCGACAAAACAATCACATTACCTAGCGCGCCAACCAATCAGAATGCAGCTACAGAAGGCAACATGCCACAATCACTATCACTATCACCAACAACATCAACAAAGCTTAACAATTTGGTGAAGGAGTACCTCAGATCGATCAACAAATTCGATGGATCAGGTGGTGCACCCAGATTGTTTAATTACTTTGATGCCATAGAGCAATTTATCACCAGCGCCAATCTATCAGTATAAAAGGAGGAAGTCAATGCAGTGATCAGTAAAATTACAGGCAATGCTAGAATATAGTTACAGAGGCACGTGAACACATCGGGAGAATTTAATTCGTGGAATGAGCTTAAAGAAGCTATGATGCAAAAATACGCACCAATGGAACAATTATTATGAATGCGTGATAAGCTTGCGATGATGAAGCAAAAAGGATTGATCGAAGATTATAATGACGCATTCAACCGGATTATGGCGCAAATCGAAGATATGATCAATACAGAAGCTATACCGCAATATCTCCAGGGTCTAAGCCCCAGGTACTGGGAATTAATACTTGTGCAGGAGAATATGCCGACAACGCTGGAGGCTTTACAACTCATATGCATCAGGTTTGACCCAGATAACAAGTAAAGGTGCGACGAAGCCCACGCAACAGACCAAGGCAGCTACTGAGGTGGCTACCGAGGTGGCGACCAAGGCAGCGACCGAGGTGGCTACCGAGGTGGTGGTCGTGACAACCGAGGCAGAAATACTAGATGAAGCCAAGGCTATAACAACGATAACGGAAATAATTGAGGAGGTTATAATGACAGAGGTGACCGAGGTGGCGATCACGGAGCCAATCGAGGCGGGAATTTTCGGGGATACCCTTGGAAATGTTACATCTATGAGGGAGAACACGGAATATTTCAATGCAACAAATTCAACGATTGGGTAAAAATAGAAAAAGAAAAAGAAAAGACTAAACCGAGAGCCGAAGCAAATCTAGCGATTGGCGCCATCATCGATTCGGGCGCTACGCAATATATGTTCAACCAATTGGAGCTTTTCGAGATGGTGGCTGAGCACGATGGCTTGGTCACGTGTGTAGGGAATGAGAAATTATGTGCGATGCACATTGGGACAATTGAGCTCGACGATGAGCTAAAATTATGGAACATCTTATATGTACCAGAGATCGCCAGAAATTTAATATCTGTGCAGGCATTGATATATGACGGAAATGATATAACCTTCAAGAGTGACGGATCAGTAATTAAAATCGGCACGGATTACGAAGAAGTCAAAATCGGACAAGCCGATGGCGACCTATTTCATTTATCGACATCACCAGAGCTAGAGCTAGGAGTAAACATTGCCAATTCCAACATCACCGATTCCAAGATTGCAAACATCGCCGATTCCAAGATTGATGACTATATATTATAGTATTACCGACTAGGCCATCTGGGCCGAAATACTCTATAATCAATCAACAAATTTATCATAGGGCTTGGAGATATGCAGCTGTCAACCGGACAAATCGAAATATGCACCGGGTATAAACATGCAAAGTCACACCATAAGCCTTTCGGACACATGAAAAATCGATCAATGGAGCCTATCGGAAGGGTGCACACAGATCTGTGCAGGCCGATGCTTATACCATCAGTCAATGGAGCGAAATATATATTAACTTTTATCGATGATACCACTCGCTATGTCACAATATATTTTATTGACAATAAAAGTAATACATTTGATCGATTCTGAACATTCAAGATATTTGCCGAGATGCAATCGGGCCAAAAACTCAAGATTCTCCAATCAGATGGAGGAGGAGAGTATGTAAATACCGAGATACATGAATTTTTAATCAAAAACGGAATTCATCACGAAATGATGACGCCGGATATACTGCAACAAAATGGTGTAGCTGAACAATATAACTAGACATTGATGGAGTCAATCCGGGTAGTTAAAATTACTGCCGGCATACCTGACGAACTTTGGGCGGAACTTGCTGCGAGTACTACATATTTACGCAACCGATTGCCAACGCGAGCCAATAAGGAGAGTGCTTCACCATTTGAATTATAGCATGGTCACAAGCCTGATATCAGTAACTTACACGTCATATGAGCTAACGCATATATATATATTCACAAGGGAAAAAGGTCGAAACTGGTGCCCCGATCCAAAAAGCTTAAAATGATTGGCTATCATAACGAAAAGAAGATGTACAGGCTCTGAGATCCAACCAATAGGAGGATAGAGATCAGCCGCGACATCACATTTAATGAATCTATTATATTAAAATCCCTAACAATCATCAACCCAGAAGATTGAGAATATGTCATTGAAGCAATCATCGAAGAATGCGAGATTAATGAAAAAAGGCAATATCTGGTTAAATAGCTAGGCTATGATGATGACAACAACACCTGGGAGCTAATCGAACAATTTATCGATACTGAAGCTTTACAAATTTGGCAAGATCACATGTCAGAAGCTAATTTAATTGAATCGACTGATGACCCAATGACCTACAAGAAGGCAATTTCTCTACCTGATACAAAGCTTTGGGAGGAAGCAATCAATCAAGAGCTTAAATCACTTAAGAATAATGACACGTGGACGATTGTACCTGAGGTGCCTGCAGGACATAAGCCGATTGGATGCAGATGAGTATTTAAAAAGAAGCTCAACACTGATGGATCGGTTGCTAGGTACAAGGCGAGATTAGTGGCCAAGGGATATTCACAACAGCAAGGAATTGATTACGATGAAACATTTGCTCCTGTGGTGAAATTCACGTCGATTAGGGCACTTTTATCAATTAGAGCAACCCTAAACTTAGAAATTTACCAAATGGACGTAAAAACTGTGTTTCTGAACAGCGATCTTGATAAAGAGATCTATATGATAGTACCTGAAGGAATCAACCAAT
This sequence comes from Endogone sp. FLAS-F59071, assembly GCA_003990785.1. NCBI lineage: Eukaryota > Fungi > Mucoromycota > Endogonomycetes > Endogonales > Endogonaceae > Endogone > Endogone sp. FLAS-F59071. The sequence goes on along the minus strand of RBNK01000249.1, from coordinate 16,305 downwards.
CAGAGCTATCACCAAGAGCTGTGTGTAAGCTCAATCGATCACTGTATAGACTAAAGCAATCACCTCGTATGTGGAATCAGAAGATCGACAACTATCTCAGCTAATCAAATTTTACGAGACTACAATCAGATCACAGCATTTATCTAAGAAGAAGACAAGAAGATCAATCGCTAATAATTATTGCCATATATGTCGACGATCTACTAATTCTGGCTGATTCGATAGAAACAATGAACAAATTCAAGGTGGAACTTAGCAACATATTTGATATGACGGACTGTGGCAAAATTAAACATTTTTTGGGTATTTGAGTCATGTATGATCGAAAAACACATACAATTACAATTGATCAAAGCCACTTCACCAATCAAATCATTACAAGGTTTAACATGACGGATGCCAAGCCAATCAGCACACCTCTTAATTCATCTATTCAACTCAAAACTGAAGGAGGAAAATCCACAGACCAAAGTCTATTCAGACAAATGATTGGTAGCATAATGTATCTGATGATTGGGACGAGACCTGATCTAGCTGCTGCTGTCAGCATCATCAGTCAATTTTCGGCCAATCTAATGTAAGAACATTACTACGCTCTCAAACGATTACTAAGATATATTAAAGGAACAGCCAATTATAAGCTGTGCCTTGGACGCGATCAGGATCTAAGACTGATCAGTTTTAGTGATGCTAACTGGGGAGGAGATATTAATACACGACGATCAACCACAGGCTATATCTTCAACCTATCAGGAGGAGCTATCAGCTGGTCAAGCAAACGCCAATCAACCGTTGCCCTATCAACAACTGAGGCAGAATATATGGCATTAGCACATGTGACGAAAGAAGCCATTTGGCTATGCACCCTATTGGATGAGCTAGGATATTTGCTGAATTGTGCAATAACCTTATTTGAAGACAATCAATCAGCAATTGCCCTTGCCAAAAATCCAATTAATCATGCTCGATCAAAGCATATCGACATTCAGCATCACTTTATTCAAGAGAAAGTTGAATCAAAGGTGATAGATATCATTTACATGGCGACAGATGAAATGATCGCTGATGCATTAACCAAGCCACTTGTGCGACCAAGACTTGAAATGTTGATCACAAAAATGGGGTTATGTAACTAACATTTTTTTTAAAAAAATTTTATGTTCTTTATCACATCATTCTTATCACTCAAGTAGTACTTTATATATAGTTATTTGCAGTAAATGTACTTTATAGATGCCATTCATGATATACAGTTGAACATTTTATTTCTATTTTTATTTTTTTTATTATCTTTTATTTATTTTTATCAAGATATATCAAGCAGGGGGAGTGTTGTAATTATTAGCTTATTATATCTCTCTCCTATCAATGATTAATGCATCAACGATCGATGCTATGTCACTTGATCGTGGCTTAGACGATCTTTGTTTTGTATCGACCAATCATAAATTAGCATTAATAAATACACGCATATTGGCTTCATTAGCCAGTGCGCTCTTTACTCTAAACATACATTCGAAGATCAAATTTTAACATTATCTTGATAGTACCCTTTTTGCAGTTTGAACTATTCATCAGGCATCAACAAAGTTTAACCCCTTTGAGCTTGTATATAGGAGATTACTAAACCAAGAGTTCCACTATTCTAAAATAGACATCAGAATATATAATGATTATCTATAGGCTTACATCACACAAGATATCAGCAAGTTACAATTAATCTAAAAGAAAGCATCTATATTCATTGATAAAGTATAGGAGAGATAATGAACAAACCAAAATAGGAAGGCAAATGCAACTCTCTTATATATTAGAGATCAAGTTCTTGTATACTGGAACATTGTGGAATCATCATAGTCAGCTAAATTACAACTGAAATGGAAAGGACCATACTATGTATAAGCTATAAAAGAAAGTACAATTTGACTTAGGAGACTTAACAGTTCTATCCTCCCTACCTCAGTCTACCGAAGCAAGACTAAAATCTATTATACTAAATAGACACAACCACAGAAAGGACATAGAAAAAGCGATCAAGGAAGCACTGATGAGGAGGCCAGACTCAATTAACTTAATTCTCCTAAATAAAGAGGAAGACTTTGAAAAACTCCTTATCCTGATATGATAGTATCATGAATGACTGTATAATCAAAGTCAAGTTACTGATGTTATGATTAGGTTTCATCAAGGATATGCTTGCTACCTCTGATGTTGCTTATAGAAACAGAAGATACTATTATCAAAATTTGAAAAAGATATAGCTGATAGGACCTACACACTTTTCCTTAAATATGAATAGATTTTAGCCAGGTTCTATAGAAAAACCATTAATATCACCAAACTTACTTATACAGAGATTGCTCAAATTCATCAAGAGGTTGAGAATAAAATTACCATGCTTTTATCTAGTCTCGAGGATGAGATATTCCCAGTTGAGCCCCCAGATATGATAGCCAATCCCCAACTTAACTGATTTTCATAAATTTAGTACTATGCTTAATTTGTAGTTACTATGACCTCTCACCTCCTTCTATTTTTAGTTAGTGTTATTTTTAGTGAGTGATCTTGCCACTAGTGATAAATGTAGTTTTTAGCAACTAATTTTATTTTTATTGATGAAATATTATTTGTAGTTATTGAGTTATACTTGTAGTAAAGTCTTTATTATTTTATTCATTCAGTTTTAGCAAATTTGTATAAATACCCCCTCTATTTCTATCTAAATAAATCAGTTTGTATAGAATCTTAAAATATCTCAATATTAGTTATAGTAAAGCCTGAAGAGTATAGCATATTTAGCTATAGTAAGAATATACAAAGGGAGATATCATATCCATAATTATGAGCATTCTCACTTGGTATATATGAACAAATGAACAACCAACTATTAGTACATTTGTCACAATAGAAATAAAATAATCTTATATAAATAAACTTATATTATTTAAAAATCTATATTTATTTATATAAATTAATATTTATACTTTGTATATAAGTAAATATTTATAAGATCTAATATATGTAAAATTTAAAAAAAAATAAAATAAACTTTAGAGTAGTATAATTATGTATCATGCTAAATGGAATGTATATAATACTTTTTTATAAATAATAATAAACTCGATAAGTGTTATATTCTCAAAATATATATAGAGTCCTTAGTTCTTGTATATATATGAAGAAATAAATGTAAGGTGCATTCAATAGAAAAATGATTTGGTATAAGCAATAATAGGAAATGTAGCTTTTTAAATAATCACATTTTATAAACTATACACTTTACCAAAGAATAACCATAACTAGGATATTACTTATAAAGGGCAGCCACGTGACACTCGAATCACGTGAAGGAATAACGCGTCAAAATGTCAAAATGAGCCGTTTACTTCCCTATGGCCACCTTCAAGCGCTTTGAACACCAAGTCGTTGGCCATGGCGCCCTGCTCCAGCATCCTTCCTCCGACCTCATGATCATCAAACCTTGCACCGCCATCGAATGCGAGTTCTACGAGCGATCCGTCTTGCATCCCGAGTTCGCCGTCTGGATGCCCAAATTCTTTGGGTGCCTCAGGCTGGCATCACAGCAGGAGAGGACCATGCTGCCCATCTCGGGTGATGATGGAATCGAGGAAGCGGGATTGGTTGATTTGCCCTTGGACGGACGACTGAAGGAAGCCGCGATCGAGAAGGTGGAAATCCCCAAGGGGGTCCTCAAGGCGACGAAAATGAATAATATCCTTCCACGAGTTATTGAACGATATCACTCTTTCTTCATATTTCCAAGATTAACCTTAACGAATTAATCAACTTATTCGTAAACACAATGTGTATGTATAGAGAACATCGTTCACGGCTTCAAAAAACCATGCATTATGGATTTGAAGATTGGTACGCGCCTGTTTGGCGATGAAGCTTCTGAAGAGAAAAAGCAAAAGATGATTGAGAAAGCGAAAAATACGACGTCGCATAGCGTGGGCTTAAGAATTACCGGGTTACAGGTGACGATGTAACACAGCACACATCAGATTATTGTAGACAGCGCAATGCAGCTCAAGATTCACACATGTCTCAATCCCGAATAGGTCTTTGATCCTTCCTCCAACACCTATACTGCCTACCCGAAATCCTTTGGCCGGTCCCTTACCCCCGCGACCATTCATTCTGGCTTCATCGCCTACCTCTTTCCCACCTCCGCTTCCGCCTCCTCTATTACTTCCCTCGATGCCTCCTCCCATCCAGCACCGTCCTCGGTGCCGATCCCACCCGCCAAGAAGCGCTGGATTATCCGGCGCTTCATTGACGACCTCTCTGAGTTTCTGGACACGCTCATGACCACAACCGACTTAGTCATGTACGGCAGCTCGTTATTACTAGTTTATGAAGGGGATCCGGGGGCGCTAGAGAAAGGATGGGAGGCATTGAAGGAGAGACAGTGGAAGGAGAAAGAAGGAAATGAAGAGGAGGGCGAAGGAGGTGAAGAAGAGGAAGAGGAGGAGGAGGAAGAGGAGGAAGAGGAGGAAGAGGAGCGGAAAGAAAAGGAACCCAAGATCATGGATTTGAGAGTGATTGATTTTGCACATTCGAGGTGGACGGAGGAGAGCGTCGGGCGGGATGAGGGGCTGATAAAAGGAGTGGAGAACGCGATTAGGCTGTTCCGGGAGTGTTTGAAAGCGCAGAAGAGGGATAAATTAATATGATGGTTGCAGAACAATGAAATCCGCCTTTTTTTTTTAAAAAAAAAAAAAAAAAAAAAAAAAAAAACTGTCTGAATTGGCATGAATCACTTGTCAACTTGCTGTCACAAACTCGAATTGTGAATCATTGTAGCGGTTTCACACAATAGAAAGAAAGTAGCATGCATCACAAAAATGTGATCCTGTACATATTTTTGTGATTCCAAATCAAAGCAATTTACTACCACGTGGTATCGCACTGCGAGTAATAAGAGTGTCCATCGATGTCGTGACATTAATGTGAGGGGAAAAAAAAACTAAAAACTAAAAACTAAAAAAAAAAAATAACAAACAAATAAAAAGATACAGAATGTCGTGATAAGGCGCGAATAAGCAGGACTGGTGATTAAGTAAAAAAGGAGATAAGAGAGGAACGATCCTGCATCCATCAACAGCTTCGCATCTTAAGTTTCCATCAAAACTTTTACAGATAATCCGACGGCGGCCGCCACAGTGGAAGCATTACCTGTCCTCCTTATTCCCGCCTAAGATTGTCGAGCCTCGCTTGCAACGCGGCGTCATCTGACATTCCCTCGGCCTGCGGTATGCGCTCGGTTGCTGCAGCTTGGGCCTGCTTGATGTTGCCTGTTGGGGCGTCGACGAGCTGAAAAAGAGTTTGGCATTGATTGTCGTCGGTGAAGAGGAACGATGGTAAAAAAAAAAAAATAAATAAAGAAAAGGTAAACAAGAATCCACTAAACCCCATATATCATCAACCACTCAACCACAACCCAATACCGCAGTCCGGCTCCAACTCACCTCCTGGTTTAGATCGATGCCAATCTCGTCCAGCACCTTGTTTAAAATCTCTTCGGTCTCTTCTGCGTCGTCCTCCTCCTCCATCACGTCGTCAATCACGTCGTTCATCATCTCCTCCTTCATATCCATGATTTCGGATTCCTTTTCGAACTCCATCATGATGTTCTGGATTGCCGGCAGATTCATCGTCCGGTTCATGGATGCCATGGCTTTGGTCGCGCCCTTCATCGCCTCAGCCATTTGTTGGTTCGAGCGGAGCGTCTGAGGTGGGAAGAAAAGGGTCGGTGAGGTGGCAGTTGAAATACGAGTGATATTACGATATGCAAAGAGACCGAGGGTACAGTTTCGAAAGAAAATCGTCCCGGGTTGTACCTGAATGCGTAGACCCACAGCCTGAAGCTGCGTCTTCATCTGGTAAAACTTTTGGACGTATCTTCGCGTTCGCACCAAGTCTTTGGCCATAACTTTGCAAGCGCTCTAGGAAGCGAAAGTACGGGGGAAGAGCGCATGAGTAAGACGGAAATATGGAAATTATGCTAAATAATGTTGGCAATTCGACAAATAATTCCTTCAGATCACATCCGAGGAGTGTTAATAGTGCGAACTAAAACTGTTTGATGCTGTAAATATCCTATTGGCCACCATCTGCTAGCAAACTATTAGAAAATCCGTTCTTGGACACGGGAGTTGGCTCCAAGACGCGCTCAATGTCTAACCTTTGTCTGATCGTATGCCTCTTCAAACCTACCAGCTGGTTCGCCTTGGCGCTCTTCTTAATGTCAGAGATGAGCTTCTTTTCTTGGGCTTCCAGCTTCACGCGCTCGCGGTCGAGCTCGCGCTGAGCCTTCTGCAGGGTTCGCTGATGCTGGCGGAGCATCTCGGCGGGAGTCTTGCGACGGCCAAAGAGGAGGTCCATAGTTTACGGATTTGTGAAACAAAGTCAAGTAGGAAAGTAGGAAAGTAGGACGCGTTTCAGACTATAAGCCAAGGCTAATGACACTTTGATGTCATACCACACGTGATGCGTGACTATTTGAACTTGGCCAAGTATATATATGCAACGACGAGATGACGAGGTGACGAGGTGAACGAAGCAAGAGATTCTTCCGATCCATGGTCATTTTCCCATTCACCTGTGAGACTGAACGTCCAGCCCCCGAGTGTTTAACGAGGTGATAACGGAATACCCTTTTATGACACGAAACTCCCAGTTTTTTTTTTTTTTTTTTTTTTTTTTTTTTTTTTTTTTTTCACAGCAATTTCATTTGGACATCTCTCTTAAAGTAATTCAATTATTCTTTTTCTTATATATTTTAGTTATATCGAATCGTATCACCAAAATCGTCACCCGCTCACACTACTAATAAAAATCGTCATTTGATTCTCTTCAGCCCCTCTCTCTCTCTGTTTCTCCTATTCATTTGGCCACATTCACTGTCCCACAATTCTTACAAGTCCTGAGCGCCTCATCCTGAGCAAATCGATTGATAATGGGTACGAGCTGTGTACCAAGGTCGGTGCAGTGGAATGACTCCTCGTAGACAATCTCGCGGCAATTGGAGCAGTACCAGCGTAGGCGGTCTAGCAAGGAGGAGGACGAGCAGATCGAGATGAGGAAGGATCTAAATAAAGCATGAAAAAGCTGGAGAATATATATCCAAGTTTATGTTTTATACACATACCAATATGATGAGGATCACGCTTGCGTTCAATGACGATGCCGATGGTGTTGGCAAAACGAACCGGATTGTGAGGTGTGTTGCCTAGGAATGATATAAGCCAAGAATGTGAGAATTTACCACGATGCTGTAATATCGTCTCAAAACGGAGAACCTACCAGGCAACAGGAACATCTCTCCCTCGCAGATCGGAAGGTCTTTGAACTCGTCGTCGTCGACAACTTTGAGAAGCATATCACCCTTGTGCATGTAGAACCATTCCTGTACAGAGGCATATTCGTTATATTCTCTTAGAAACAATGACTATCATAAAATATTGCCCTCGTATCGTTCCTATTTCTACCTCGGTCTCATTCACATGGTAATCGGTCCGCTTGTTAGGCCCACCCAGGGCCATGACCAGGAAGTCGCCGCGCTGCAAGACAAAATTGTTGACGGGGGGCTTCAACAGATGCTCGTTTTCCCTCACCCAGCCGATGAAGTTGATGGGTTCTGTTAGTGGCATTTCGTGGAGTATAGTCGAGGGTAGTGGGTGTGGGAAAGCTATTTAAACAGTGCCAGTCACATATCTCGATCTTTGACGTCATGCCAAATACCACAATCACATTCTTTTCCAGACAATTACAAAAGTTGCTAGTGCTGATGCTGAAAAAAACATGCCCATACTAAGTACACTCAACAGAGCAGCACAGCTATCTAGATTGACAATATCACAGCTACTTATATTCATCTCTGGTTTCCACTTTACTACGATATCCGATATTCTCCAACTCAGACGACCCCGCCATGTCCGCCCTGGAACAGCAGCTCCTTTAGCCGCCTGATCAGCATTTGTATATAATTGTTTCGCGATCGGAATGTGAGACCTGCCGTCTCTTTAGTCTGATGATTTTGAGAAAAAATTCGCATATATTAATCAGCTAACTTGAGCCTATACCATTATTATCCAAACATCGCCCGCAGATCCCAAGTTTTATTTGCCGTTCTCCCTCACAATTCCAATTACTTGAGACGAAATCAAACGTCCACTCACCAGTTCTATCGGCACCAGCTTGTTCAATATCGGTTGCAGTACGATACTTGAGTCCTGCTTCAGCACCTCCACATCCGCTATCGCTGGATGATAACTCTTACCCTTCGCAACGGACGGCCGTCGACCGTAATCCATGGTCGACGTAGAGGCCCGTGAGAAGTCCGTGTCAAAACCAAACGTGGACGCTGACGCATTGTATCGGTTTAGGTAAAAGTCAAGATGACGCCATAGTAGCAGCAGGGCGTTCTCAATAATGTCTGTATGAATGAAGAAAAAGTAAATACGTGATCAGGCGGCTGCGCTTAAAATTGAATCAGGTTGGTATTATACATACAGAGGGTGGAGTTGATTTCGCCTGTCTTGTCAGCAATCATCTTTTGCAACTCTCTTCGAGCTAACTGCTGGCGTTGCACTACTGACAAATCGTCATAAAATTCGCCCGAAGATGTGAAGGCAATCTGCGCAAGGATACGAAGTTTTTTTGAGGAGGAGGAGGAGGAGGAGGAGGAGAGTTAATGAAACCAATCTGAAATATTTTTTCACTTTCAACTACCAAATCCAACTTACCTCTTTTATCTCCTCAATGGTTACCGTGCTCATGTCACTCAGCTTGTCAGACAAATCCTTGTGTTCGCTCAGTTTCTGTGTTAGGGAATTCACACTGTTCCGTAGGAAGATGACAAGCGTTGCTAAAGACGGCGTCGTAGGCGAGCCTGAGAATACATGTGATAATAAGATATAAAGGTTCAATAATAATAGGTTGTTCTACGTAATTTTTTGGCTACTCACTGTTTTGTCCACTTGAATAATCGCCATCTTTGGCGGATGTCAAGGTCCATACAAACACAGGCTTAATGACTTTAGTCACTGTATGGATGAAAGGGATAATCGCAATATCAATATCATTGTGAGCACCCGATAGTTTGCACGGATAGTTTGCATGATAGCTGATCTCAAGAATGTCACAAAATAGCTCTTACATTGGTCGCCATTCGTATCCGTCAACTGCTGACAATACCCGAGCAAATTCTTGCATAAATCTAACACGATGCCATCAGCCTCTTTCCGGAACACAGACTTGTCCAAAGACCTTCCTAGATCTACATTTTAATAGAGAGATTGCACAATGAGATCAGTGGCTTTGCATCGGGTGCAAACACGAAGTGATGACTGGACTGAGTCACTTACATTTGGCAGATGTCTTATCCTTTTCTCGCTCCACGTCCGTTACCGGCTTTAACCGAAGGCTCCATTGGTCAGGAATGAAGTATTTGGGTATCAAACTCAAGACTTGAAGGTGGAACGAGCTCCAAGCAAGGCCATTCTGAACCAAAGAAGATGGTATTTGAGCATACGCATGCGATGAGTCAATAAAACAATAACAACAAAAAAAGAAGAGAGAGAATATATTCACAACTCACCATCTTCTCAGCAATATCCGGGCGACTGCTTAGATAATAGAATATGGCCGTGACGAGTTTGAGTTGCATCAGGGATGTCAAGGTCACCACATCCACGTTATCCCTTAGGATCGCCGTCAACATATCTTGATGGAATCCCACCCAAGTTACCACCTTCAAAATATCAATTATGATTATAATTAGCCATGGTACAAAATATTGTAAACATTTATACTGACTAAAGAACATTTTTCAACCTACCCTATTGAGAACTGTGGTATTCTCACGACCCATGGTCGCCAATACTGCAACAAGCAACTGCAAAGCGGGCAGTAGTAACTGGTGATAGCGCTCGGTTGCCGGCGGCAGGAACATGTCAAATCCTATATATCCGTTGAAGGATATATATGAGTTATGTTGTCCATTCCGTTTTCAAGCCAATGAAGAAACAACGTCATACCTGTACGGTTCGCGTCCGTTTCAGGACGCTGATCCAAGAACTGGCTCTGTGCAAGAACCTCAATCACACCATTCTCCAAAAGCCTCTCAGCACCGTCTCGCCTTTGAGAGATCCGCAGGAAGAACGACATCTTCGATTCGTAGACGTACAGTGCATTTAACGATTCTGCAGGCAATATGTAAATAAATATCAATCCCGCAACCCATACGTTAATTGGGCCTGAGTCAAATTCTGGCCACATACCTGGATCTGCCTGTAAAACCTTCTGCAATTCGTCGTCGTCCTTCTTGATCATATCGATGAAGTGTTTCAAAAAGTTCCGCTTCACTACGTACTGCAACACGCGATTGTTCTTCTCGCGCTTCGTCAGCACGCTCAGCGCGTCCAAAGCCGTGAATGCTGTCGTTTTCCACACATCGTTCCCGTCTGAAGCATCGCGACACAACACCTCAAAGAACCGATCTCCGGCCGCGTTGACGATTGCAATGTTACCAGCCTCAAGGGTCGCACGCCGACCGCTGCCATTAGTGTTGGCAATAAAAGACCCAGACACGTCAAGCGAAGAGGAATCCTCGACGCCAATGAACATCGATCGTTCAGGACCCTTTCCAAGGAACGGTAAACGCGACCCCATGGTAACAGGGTCACTTTCGCTGCTGGTGTACTGCAGATAATTGACCAACACAGTGTAAATGTTTCCGCGCATCGACACGCTTGTCCCCGGTTTCTGAACGGCTTCCACCAAGCCTTTGAATATAACATGCAATCTATCCGCTGGCAGCCGCAAAGCCGCGCTATCGTCCAACGCGACCGCGGCCTGTAACACTGCCTGCCGATGGCGATCCTGACGCAGCTTGGTCATTAATGACAATACCACATTGCTGAGACTTTCCGCCATGATTGTGTGTCCGGCCTCGTCATTGATCTTGGGCAACAGGGCGGAGATGAGGTCGTACAGGACCGACTCTCGCGTGTCTGTAGGCAGCAAGTCGAAGCATTTCGCCAGTGCAATTTCAACCACCTGCTTCCACGCCTCGAGGCAGTGAAGCCGCGCATGAAGCAGCTCGCGATTGTGGTTCTCCGCAATGTAGTATTGAAGAATTCGCTTAATCTCTAGTTTAATAGACTGGCGATGCCCTGCGGAAGTGATGCTGCCTTGCTTCTCAAACTGATTTTGCCATGCCAACAGGGAAGCGTAGATTGCGCGAATATCATACACAGAACAACCACGCTCATTAACTTGCAAGTGATTTTCCAGGTTAAGACTGGCGAAATAATAAAGCTCAATATCTTCCTGGTCGAACGAATCCTTCCAAGCGAAGTTCAGTGAGTTCAAAATCTCTAGCATCTTCATCAGAGGCTGTTGGAACCTAGACTTGCCGAAGACGTTGGTCGCGTCACAATCCTTGCCGTCCATCTCCGAGTCCTCCTCATCGGTCGGCTGACTGATGTTGGCATTGCTGAACATCAGCTCCAGCAAACGTTGTGTGTGCGACCTCTGGCCACCGTTTGTAGTCAGATGCAACTCCAACGCTACCGTCTTCATCAACCAAGCACGTTGATGAAGCTGCGCCAGCAATGACGCATAATCTACCGTAGACCGCACGCCGTCTGAGGTGATGATCGAGCCGCTAGATCCACTCCCGTAATGATCGAGCCGCACGGGCATTGCTTTGAACTGCCCATAGAAGAAGTCCTCGCGGTAGCGGAGATAGCGCATAGTGGGGGATGACGTGTGCACGTCCGCGCAGAGCTTATAAATAAGGTGAAAGCACCGCTCCGCTAATGTTGAGTGTTTGATGAACAATGGAACCGCCAGCGACGCTCGTACCCTTCCGTCCATGCCCTCGTCTTCATCCCGTCCGCGGATGCCTTCGCTCAACAGGTTCAGAATGACGTGCAGGCACGACATCCTCGCGTCGGGGGTCGCCGGATCTTTAATCTCGGTGTGTGAAATGTTACCGTAGAGGCTATAGCCAAGAAGGAAATGCGAAATCGTTGGCGGAACTTTCAGGATATTTACGTTATCAAGCAAAATCTGGAGTATCGCCAGTCGAACCGAATTCACCATGCCCGGTTGCCCGGTCTCGAGCCCGTTCGCCTCAGAGCTTTCGAGCAACAGCGGTATGGTGTCTGCTTCTTGTTCGTTCGAGTCGCTCTCCACGGCCGTCTTTTCGGGCTCGTCGATCTCCAGTCGCTCCAAGAACCCGTGCAAAATCCGCAACGACTCGTCGGTGGCGTCGAGTATTCCCACGAGACGATTTATCCGCCTGCCACCCGCCAGCTTTTCAGTGCCATTAAAGTATGGAGATTCAGCCAAAGCGCCTAGGATCCTAACGGCCAGCAGGCAAATTTCCTCATCGTCGGTGCAGTTAATGAACAAAGCAATCTGAACGACAATGTTCTGTCGATACAGGAGCAACTGATCGATCTGCACCAGCGACGGTGGCAAGTTTAGCTTGGCGGGGGCAATTAGACTTGGATTCTGGGTGATACTGAGAACCAAGATCTCGAGAAAAATGCTTTGAATCTCCAGCACGTGCGACACGATCCGGAGGCACCGCAGGATAGATTTACGGAAGAAGAGGGTATTCATGGTATTGTTGTTAATGGCGTCCACGCCGTAATTCATGATGCGAAACAGTTCGTCCAGAAGTTTGGATCCGCACAGCAATCGGGTCATGATCTCGAAGCCTGGGTGTATGTAATATGATAGCAGGCTCTGCGCGCTACCGGACGTGGCGACGGCGGCTGCGGCCGTTGGCGGCTGTGGCGGCGTAAAGTTAGTCAGCGAGGCGTCGATGGTCAGCCCGCTGAGATCGAACGAGAGCAGGCATTTCTCGACAAGCTTAAGAGACGCCTCAATCACTCGCCACTTCTCCGTCGGATAAAGGTAGCCACGCCCGTTTGCCTTCAGGAGCACATTATCGATTACAAAGCTCACGTATGGGATAATCCCCCCCGGCGTCCTATATCCCGCCCCAAGATTCTCCGGAATCGACGGAGACCCGGCGCCAAACCCTGACCGTAGCGCGACGTTCTTGGAAGGCGTGTGGATCAGTGCATTGAGCAGGTTTACAAACGCCAGTGTTTCCGGGTACGTCTCGTTCGCGGACTCAATCTCCTGCAGCTCATGTAGAATGCCCGTCATCTCTTCCTTCTGCTGCTGCACCGGTGGTCCGCCTAGCTGGGCTTGTTGCGTATATTGGAGCTGCTGCACGGCACCCTTGACGGTCGGCAGCACCTGTGCTTGCTCGAGAGTGACCCACACGGCTTTGGCGAGCTCGGACCCGACACCACCCAAGGGAACACAAAAGGCCGCGATCGTATCGAGTAGGGCAGCCTTCAGATCGACGGGGACACTGCAGCCGAGAAGGTTGAATAGTGTGTAGATGACACGGTACTGCTGGTTCTCATAGAGAGTGACCCTTGCCGTAGGGGAGTACTTGACAACCTGCCTGAGCAATCGTAGGAAGGATTTGAGGAGCACAATCTCGTCAGGTAGGATTTCCGGCTGCACAACGGGCGCGCCTCCTGGGACGGCAGGCGGCGCTGCGGGTGGATTACGCAGGCTCGAGCCATATAGATCCAACGCCGAGAATAGAGCGCTCCACGAGACGAGATGGTTGTTCTGTGGGAGGAGGGCGCGCTGGCCACCGTTGGTGTTAAAGAAATCGTATGCATACTGAGCGCAGAGGTTCCCGGTCGCGAGTGAGCCCAGCATATCGAAATAGGCGCGGAGCATACCAGGAGCACGCAGGTCTGATGCCCACTTTAGGAAGCCGTAGAGGCGACCGTCTGGATCTTGCCAAAAGTTGAGGCCTGTGTTCGGACGATCGCGATAGAGGGTCGAGATGAGGAAGAAGAAGCCCTCGAGATCATGTCGTGTGGTCACATTGCTCGCGGCACCCGCAAGGGCCGGTCGCGAAGATTGCACGAAGACGGCATCCTCTTCCCGATGCTTGATGCGTTTCAGCAAGGCAGACATCTTGTTGATAAACGAAGTGACGAAGAGTTCGAATTGGTGGATGATGAACCAGTGAAAATCGGGCTCCACGTCAGAGCTGACTTTGCCAATATCCGCTGCAGAGGGAACGGTAGCCCCATTGGTCGCGGGAGCGCCGGCATTTGCGGGAGAAGTCAAGAACGTCAAGGCCTCAATTTGTACCTTCTCCGACTCTGATTCCCGGAATCCAAGCACATAGTGCGTGATAAACTGGAATGCATCGTTTGTGACACCAACCTCCATCATTTGCTCCATCCTATCTAGCCTGAAATGTAGCTCCTGCTCTAACGAGGGCCGCTTACGGAGCGCGAAGAGTAAAAACATTGTCCATTGCAAGGTTACGACAGCACGTAGGGCTAGTATCGTCCAGTTGGGGTCGGCAACAAGCGTGTTGAACTGGTTCAAAAAGTCCTTGTTCTGTGACAGTATGTCATGGCGCTCAGGCTCGTTTCCGTCGATGAGGATGTGCTCTGGCGCAGAGTCAATCGATGCGAGCAACGTGACAAGGAAATAGATGGTGACTACATCGGAGAGGTCTGCCTTTTTCAGTATCTCGGTGAGAACGAGAATCTCGCCTGCGGTCAGCTGTCGATTGTACGAAATGTGGAAGAGAACGTGCGCGAGCTCCTTGCGCTCATCTTTCAACCGGTTGATGCGCTCCTTTGTGATGTCCTCTCCCAACCTGCCCGTCCTTCCCTGGGTGTCTGTCACTGATACGTTCGGGATCGCCGATTCCAAGGCCCCTGACTCTGTCAGCGACGTTGTCTGCGATTTAAGCGTCTCAATTGTTTTCATGATCTTTTGAGCAAATGTACCTCTTGGGCTGGAAGGCGTGGAATCAAGAGGCACGTTAGCGTTGACAAGCTCGCCCACGACACGGTCGAACACGGCACGGACATCAGGCTGGACCGACTCGTCGGCGGCGCCCTTGACAATAAGTTCGAGAGAGTTGAGCAGGTAGCCGCGCTCGGAATGGTAGAGGAGAATGGCGGTCTCGGAGGCGGGGCGGTCGAAACGTGAGCGCTGGAAGGTTCCCTGTTGGAGGAGGGTTGCGGCAAGGTATTCGTCGATGTTGAGGTTGTCGGAGATGACCTTCGTCTCAAATATAAAATCTTCGTTGACAGTATGTAGCTTTTTATTAATTTTCACTCTGCCTGTTGGTGTTTTGAAAAATTGAGGCACAAAAATTGGTGGTCAAACAACGTAGTTAATTAGAGAGATTTTAACAAAGCACGCTGCCCGAATCTCGTTCATTTCTAAACAGCTTGTAAAGACACACCAGCCACCAACAGTTTTCCCGCATTGCTCTTCTCCCTTTTTCCGAGATGAAGAAAAGTTACCTTTCTGCAATTCGGCTCTATGGTCGGCATTTTTGGGAGGGTCGTCTAACAGCTTTAGAAATTTCGGCTTGAAACCCTCTAGCTCCTGTTGCAGCTCCTTTACAATGGACAGCGAGGTGGAAGTGTAGGCTTCGCAAATGAGGTTGTGGAGGGGCTCGGCCTGCTGGTACCAGGTAACCTCTGCCATGGTGTTCCTGGGTATTTTGAGTCGTCTCGTGTGATGTATGTGATGCTGGATTACGTTTTGCACAAAGCGGCAGTCGTTGTATACAAATGAAGAATCGAAAGAGATTCACGGTGGTCCAGGAATGAAAAGGGACGAACAAGGTCAAAGCTTCGCGTTTTTGGTGTTTTGGTTTGCCACGGTCGACGTCATCCGTGTAGAGCATCACGTGAGAGCACCCAGTGGCGTAGTTTCCTGAAAGGAAAACCAATAAATAAAAATTCGGACTGCTGAACTGGTCCTTCTCAACAACCCACATCATGTCCAAAGATAATATTCTCTTTTCCGACATCTTTGAAATCAAGGATATTGATCGTGAAGGCAAGAAGTTTGACAGAGGTATGTAATATCTCGAGAAAAAAAAAAAAAAAAAAAAACTAATAAACAAAGGGTGTCCGGAAACAATATTGAAAAACCCAAATCCAAATACGTTGACCTTCCAACATGAATACCGCCGCTCATTTCCTTCATACCATCCTGCTTTTGCCGACTCCCTTGCCTCTTACTCAAGTTTCCCGCCTCGAAGCACGCTCTGAGAACTACGAGATGGACCTGGTGCTGGACTTCAACAACGAGATCTACCCTCTCGATATCAACGACAAATTTTCGCTAGTGCTAGCATCGACCCTCGCGATTGACGGTATTGGAGTTGCCGCAAGCGAGAAACGCGTC
>RBNK01000248.1:0-31762 GCA_003990785.1 Endogone sp. FLAS-F59071 | reverse complement strand
TTATCTGGACACGTAGGCCAGGACAATACTTTATTTCGACTCAAGAATTCAGCATGGTGGCCCGGAATGCAAGACGACGTAACCAACTTTGTACGAAATTGCGATACATGCCAAAAACGAGCAAGAGTGAAGGACATGCCCCGAGCCGCTTCTGCAACCATCAAGGCTGAGCCATTTTCGCACATCGGGATAGATGTCATGGGACCCATGCCAGTTACATTAACAGGGAAAAGATATATTATTTTAGCAGTAGACTTCTTTACAATATATCCGGAGGCAATAGCAGTTGAAGACGCAGACGCACAGACAGTAGCCAAGTTCTTGCACACCGATATTATCTGCCGACACGGAGTACCAAAGGAAATAACCAGCGACCGAGGCACGGAGTTTCTGAACGAATTAATTAGGGAACTCGAGCGGACTTACCATATCAAGCATATCCGAACGACATCGTACCACCCACAGGGAAATGGCCAAACCGAACGCACCAACCAGACGGTCAAGAACATCTTGGCAAAGATTATTGATCAAGAAGCAACATGGGACCATTATCTTGATAGCGCTCTTTTTGCGGTCCGAACCATTCGCCAAGCATTAACAAAGTTCAGCCCCTTCGAGCTTGTATATGGGAGACTTCCAAACCGAGAATTCCACCACCCTGAAAAGGACAATGGAACGTATGACGATCGTTTATGGGCTTACGTCGCATGAGATATCAGCAGACTACAATTAATCCGAAAGAAGGCATCTGTATTCATTGACAAGGCGCAGGAAAGACAGCGGACTACCCAAAACAAGAAGGCAAATGCAACCCCCTTGCATATCGGAGATCAAGTCCTCGTATATCGAAACATTGTGGAATCATCATGGTCGGCTAAATTACAACCGAAGTGGGAAGGTCCATACTACGTACAAGCTATAAAAGAAAGCACCATATGGCTTAGGAGACTCAACGGTTCCATTCTCCCCACCCCAGTCCACCGAAGCAAAATCAAGATCTATCATGCCGAACAGACGCAACCACAGAAAGGACATAGAGAAAGCGATCAAGGAGGCCCTGATGAGGGGACCAGACTCGATCGACCTAGTTCCTCTGGACGAAGAGGAAGACCCCGAAAAACTCCTCATTCTGACGTGACAGTATCATGAATGGCTATGTAATCAAAGCCGAGTTACTGACGTTACAATCAGATTCCATCAAGGGCGTGCTTGCTACCTTCGACGTCGTTTACAGAAACAGGAGATGTCACTGTCAAAATTCGAAAAGGATATAGCCGATAGGACCTACACGCTCTTTCTCGGATACGAATGGGTTTTATCCAGGTTCTATGGAAAAACCATTGACATCGTCAAACTTACATATGCCGAGATTGCTCAAATCCGTCAGGCCATTGAAAATGAAATTACTACGCTTTTATCTAGTCTCGAGGACGAGACATTCCCAGTTGAGCCCCCAGATGTGGCGGCCGACCCCCAACTTGACTAATTTTCACGAATTTTGTACTACGCTTGACTTAGGAGTTACCGTAACATCCTGTACCCTTCTATTTTTGGTTAGTGTCATTTTTAGCGAGCGATCTCACCACCAGCGACGAACCTAGTTTTTAGCGACCGATCTCATTTTTATTGACGAAATATTATTTGCAGTTATGGAGTCATACTTGTAGCAAAGTCTTTATCAATTTTGTATAAATACTCCCTTTATTTCTATCTAAATAAATCAGTTTGCATAGAGTCTTGGAATATCTCAATATTAGTCATAGTAAAGCCTGAAGAGCACAGCACGAAGCTGTAGTAAGGATACGCAAAGGGAGATATCGCGTCTGATACTCTAAGCATTCTCAATGAACGAACGACCGGTTTTTAGTACATTTGTCACAATAATGATCGCGTGCAGCTTTGCAGCAAAAAAAAACGATCAGCTACAGCTTCACAGCAAAGAAAAGATTGGCGGCGGCTGCCTGCAGCTTTGCAGCAAAGAAAAGATTGGCGGCGGCTTCATGGCAAAGAAAAGATTGGCAGCAGCTTCATAGCAAAGAATAAAATAAAAATAATGATCGTGTGCAGCTTCACAGCAAAAAAAAACGATCAGCTGCAGCTTCGCAGCAAAGAAAAATCGATTACAGCTTCTCAGCGAAGAAAAAAATCACCAGCGGCTTTAAAGAAAAAGATCGGTGGCAGCTTCGCAATAAAGATCGGCGGCTTTTGCAATAAAAGTTGCCTTTAAGGTTGAGGAGGTTCTGGAGAATAATAAAGTATACATTTAGATATTAAATATATAGGTATTGCATTAGATAAGGTAAGTATAACTGATTAGAACACACCAGCATTTCTTGGACATTTGTTTGCCCCATGATTAATACTGTTGCAAGTCATGCAAGAATGCATGAAATGACAGCGAGTATAGGTACAACCTTCAATGCTTATATCATTTTCGCCTTTCGCATTTTTTCCATTGTAGAAAAAGCAAGGTCCCTCTTCATCGTGAGGTTTGCCTATTATTTTAAGTAAAACAGTTGACAGAAATTTTAGTAAAGTTGACATAGTTAGACACCAAAGAAAAGGACTTATTACCTTTTGCTCTTTTTTTATTAGGTTCGTCGAGGGAAGAATTTTCGGCGGAAATATAAGATGCAAGCCCAGCAATGAGCCTGTCATTCTTCTTCTCGAGCTGACCGACATCTTTTTTGAGCTACTGCAAATTTTCTTGAACTCGTTGTGAATCGTCTAGAAGTCGTTGCGCATCATCATTAAGTCGTTTTATATCATAATGAAGTCGTTTTATGTCATCTTCTTGGTGGGAAAGACAAATATTAATTACAGATAATCCCTTGCAGTTGTTCTCCAAGACTTGCTGAATATCTGATAGGTCCATATTTTGTAGAGGAAGAGTGAAGGAAAGAAAGAAGCAAAAATAATCGATTTAAATAAACAAAGAACAACGAAATACAAATTTGGAGGACGTGTCATGTTTACTTACAAGCGCGATTTTATGTTTTTTTTACTGAGTAGGCTATGATCCTCTCCTTGAATATATGAATGGTCTTGGCAATATCGATGGAAAAGGTATGTTGTGTGCAGTGTAAAGTAATGGCAGTTGACATGGTAGTGAAGAGTTTGTTGTCAAGTTGTCAAGCAAGGATGGACGAGTTGAGAAATCCTTTTTAAGGTCCTATTATCTTTACTGGACATTGATTGACGTCAGCAATATCAGCTATAATCAAGTTATTCGGTAATTCTAAGTTCAAGCTATTCGGTAATTCTAAGTTCAAGCTATTCAGTAATTCTAAGTTCAAGCTATTCGGTAATTCTAAGTTCAAGCTATTTGGTAATTCTAAGTTCAAGCTATTCGGTAATTCTAAGTTCAAGCTATTCGGTAATTCTAAGTTTAAGCTATTCGGTAATTCTAAGTTCAAGCTATTCAGTAATTCTAAGTTCAAGCTATTCGGTAATTCTAAGTTCAAGCTATTCGGTAATTCTAAGTTCAAGCTATTTGATAATTCTAAGTTCAAGCTATTCGGTAATTACCCCAGAAGCATTCGTCCCTCCCCATACATTACTCTCTTCCTCTCTACATTACTAACCTTTATTCAGATATTATCACATGTACTATTCGAACATCACTGCATTATTCGGACATTGCAACATCACTATGTATACATTTGCACTAATATTTCCTCTCCGTCGCTGTCGGCCATTAATATGTATTCCTCTACATTGCTGTCAGTTATTAATATGTATTTCTCCTTCTGCTCCTCCTTCTGCTCCTCCTTCTGCTCCTCCTTCTATTCCTCCTTCTGCTCCTCCTTCTGCTCCTCCTTCTGCTCCTCCTTCTGCTCCTCCTTCTGCTCCTCATCTCTACACTTCACATTCTCTCGCTCTGCTCCATCCCTTTTAGATACCTCCCTTTGTTGCCTTTTTCTGGCCTTGTAGGTACGTTTTTCCCTAGAACTGAGGTCTTGCACGTTGGTATTTGTTATTTGGCAGAACCATCATATGCTAGGGCATTTGCTGCGCTTCTGCATACAGTTGTTACAAGACTTGTGCTTGGGACCCGGCTTGGAGCCTGAAATGGATATTTAGTGAATAAAGAGGCTGGAATTTCATTCAACATAGGCAACACGAGCAGACCTTGTTCATTGTCAGGGTATTTTGAGCGACCAGACATTCCAAGAAATGATTTTGGTGAAGGGGGCCAGGAGAGAGATGTGTGGAAGATCCGTAATCTGTCTGGTAATTGTTTTCGGCAATTACAACAGTCTAGCATCAGTGCTCAACTTCGAATCTTTCTGAAGCCCTCCTAATAAATCAAATCGTCATCATAAAGCTTCAGAAATACAGGAGATCGAAGCATATTCAAAGAATATAACGTAAGCTCCCAGCCTGAAGAGTCTGATCAGCTCATCTGACTTTAACTGATTGATCCCTTATCTCAATTCTTTAATTTAGTAATCTCGAATTACTGCTGTTGTCGAATTAAAAACACCGCAATAAGTTTAATTCATAAAATGAATTTATTTTATAAGTAAGCACTCCTGCCTTTGATACTCCACCCCCCTACTCCTTCCAAACATAATGCACCAAAAAACTAGCTGCCATAACTGCTGGACACGGGGAAAGACATGCCGAACGCTAATAAAGCTCTGCCAATACCTGGACCCTAATATACCCAACGTACCTCAAAGGGTGCGACACTATAATAATAGTAAAAGAAAGGCCGCTGCGAAGGTCCAGAGGCCATTACCCACCAAGGCCATCACCAACGTGAAGGCCGCGGAGGCCACGAAGGCCGCTGAGGCTGTCACCAACATGGAGGCTACCATCCCCAACGCGGTCTTGCCCTCGCCACCCTCGCTCTCATTGTCACCACCCTCGCTCTCATCGTTACCACCCTCACCTGAAGCTGCGGTGCCCAGGAAGGGAGCAGATTGGTCTGATGGTAGCAATGGGGGTGACAATGATGATGTAAAAGTACTAAATGAGGAAGAGGTGGCGGGCTTGAAGCAAAGGTGGAAAGAAGAGGAACGGAAGCGAAGGTAGAAAGAAGAGGAATGGAAGCGAAGGTGGAATGAAGAAGTTGATGAGCTCAGCAGCGATGAGCTTGAATAGTAGAATAGAAGAATGTAAATAAATAAATAAATGCTTTTCGAATTTGACGTCATGCGGTTCGAGATTCGAATTTGGTTCTTACAGTCAGCTAACTGCATAACCGTAGCCTCACCTGCATAACCGCGTAGCCATAGCCTCGCCCGCGTAATGTAACTGTAGCCTCGCCGTGTAACTGTAGCCTCGCCATGTAACCGTAGCCTCGCCGTGTAACTGTAGCTTCGCCCACATAACCATTTTGTTTCGTATACATAGAAAGAGCACAGGGTAAAGGATCACAGAATAAAAGACTTAAAACCCGTGTGCATAAATAAATAATAAAATAAACTCATCTAAACTTCTGCACAAAAGATCGCCGAAATACATGAAACTCCGTTGCAATTGCCGAAATGCATGAGTGACTTAAGAAACTCTGTTGCAATTGCCGAAATGCATGAGCAACTTAAGAAACTCCGTTGCAATTGCTGAAATGCATGAGCGACTTAAGAAACTCCGTTGCAATTGCCGAAATGGACTTAAGATCAGTATTGTTGATAGGAAGAAGGTAAGGCAGTGTGAGAATGACTAAGTCATGCAGATATCTAAATAAATTTTACGTGATCGGTTATCTTCCGAAAACCAACTTTGGCAACGTAGTACTATTAAATTTTTAGTGTGTTTTTACTGCAAAAGAGTATAACATTTCAATAGAGAATACATAATTAGATTTTTTCAAATAAAAATATTTCGATTTATTATATAAATAATAGATAAACTCATAATAAATATTGTATTATTTTTGCAGTCAAAATTGGCTGCAAATGGTAACAGAGTAAGAGATAATGACTTTGAAGTGTCATCTGATAAGGTAATACCTAAACCACTTGACTGCCCATATGACTGTGAGACACTCCAATTTGGTTGATTTATAATTCTTCTTGGCACTACAGGTTCCTCTACTTACATAATAAATTACTCATTCTAGGCCTTTAGTGTCATCTTGCAAAAGGATTGCTCCTACTCCTATTGCACTTGCATTGGTATAAAGCTTGAAAAGCTTTGTCCAGTTTGGTTTTGCTAATACAAATGCAGTTGCCAAAGCCTTCTTCAATGCATTGAGTGCTTCTTGCTTGAGTTTGCTTTGTTCTTCATCGATTTCTATCTAATTATAGCTTTTTGTAAGGGTTGTATACAATGGTTCGGCTAAGCTTACAAAATTGCATATGTATTGATGGTAGTACAAGGCTAATCCCAGAAAGGTGCACATCTCTGTTCAGTTTGTAGGTTTTTTGAATTTGGTGATGGTTTCCACTTTGGCTGGATTGGTTCAAATTCCTTCCTTATCAATAATATGCCTAAGCATCATGACTCTTTCTATAGCGAATGTATACTTCTTTAGTTTTAAATAAAGACCTTCGGTTCTTATTTGGTTAAATACTTCATGTAATACCTTGATGTGGTCTAGGAATGTTACTGTGAATATCATAATGTCATCAATATATACTAGTAACGTTTTTCCAACGAGATCTCCGAATATCTTAGTCATCATTTTCTGAAAGCTTGCTGGAGCATTCTTGAGTTCAAACGGCATTCGTAAATATTTCTAATAACCTTGCAGGGTCATGAAGAAAGCAATTTCCTGTGATTCTTCATCGAGTCCCATCTGATAGTATCTACTAGTCATATCAAGAGTTGTATAGAGGCTTGCTCAGATTGGTATCTTTAAGAAGGTGTTGTTAATTCTTGGTATCAGGAAGGCGTCTCCTTTAGTGATATTATTCAGCTTCCTAAAATCAGTATATATTCTTGAAGCAAAGGTTCCAGCTTCTAATCCTTTCTTGGGTATAATAATGTTCAGAAATCCCCATGGGCTGTTCGTTTCAGTAGCCATTCCTCCCTTAACCATATTGTCTATTTCTTTTTATTACTATTCAATATATGCAGGTGGTGTTCAGTATGATACACATTTGATCAGTAGGTGCCCTTGGACATTAATGTGATAAAAGTACTTTGGTAGCTTTAATTTAATTTCCTCAAAGGTTGTTGCAAATATATCAGAGTATTTGTTGATAAGTTCTTTTAACTCCTTCTTTTCTTCTTTGTCAAGCTGTTCTCCAAAAGTATATGCCTTTTTATTCACTGTTTTGAGTGTGTGTTTGAGTTCTATTATGATTTTTGCAATATTTATTCCAGTGGATCTGAACCCTTTATATCCTCTAGCTGTTTCTTTGAGGTTGGCTACCTCCACTGCCTTGCCTGTCCAGATGGGTATTATTATTAGCTACACAATTCGATCTCCTCCGTAAAGTTTGACTATATTGAATTGATGTCGGTTAATGACTATAATCTTGATTTTACCCGTATAGTCTGTGTCAATGACTCTTGCATCAATTGTAATTCTGGCAACTGCTAGGGAACTCCTTGGTTTGATTTAACCATAATGTCCTCAAGGTATTTTTGCAGCAATTCCTATTCTGACTATACATGATTCTCCCAGTTACAGTTCGATATCCTTGATGGTAGAGAGATCAAATTCAGCAGCTTGTTCACTTTTTTGTTTCAAGGGTTTGGCCTTCTAGTTGGTTCATATGATCTGCATTATGAGGA
Organism: Endogone sp. FLAS-F59071; assembly: GCA_003990785.1. Lineage (NCBI taxonomy): Eukaryota > Fungi > Mucoromycota > Endogonomycetes > Endogonales > Endogonaceae > Endogone > Endogone sp. FLAS-F59071. The sequence continues at coordinate 24,070 of RBNK01000248.1, read as the reverse complement.
ATTCCTTTTGCTTATTCTCTTCATCACTTTCTATCATTTGTGGGTAGACTCCTCTTTCTAAGTCAACGGATATTTCATAACATCTTCCTTTTCAGATAATTTGCATTTTGCAAGTGCCAAGGTCAATTACTACTTGCACTTTCTTTAGCTAGTTATTTCCAATAACAAGGTTATAAGACATAGTGTCGACCACTATTGCTGATACCAGAATAATAAGTTTACTGAATCAAATAGATAGTTCATATACTTTGCCAAGTGGTGTTGTGATATATCTGTCTGCTATTACAATTGTCATTGTTGTGGCCTCTTCGATCTGCCATCTAAGTCGGTCGAGCATCATTTTACTGATAATGCATCCTCCAGCATCTGTATCAATGATGCATGACATCATAATTTCCTCAATCTGGCATTGTGAGTATGCTGATAAGTTCTGTGGTTTGTTGTCCTCTGATTGCTATGCTGCATTGATCTTCACTACTTTATATCTAGGTTGTGCATCACTTATTCCTTTTCAAATTTGCTATCGAAAGATTGGAAATTCGGCAAGTTGTCTTATTTTGACTAGGATAGTTATGTCTTTTATTTCTTTCTATATGTCTAAGCTATATTTCTTAGATTTCCATAATTTGCATTCCTTGTTTCCTTCACTCATGAGTGCTTTAGACATTGGTGTGTCTTCTCAGATGATTCAGTTCACTTTTTCTTCGAAGAGCTCATCTTGTTCATCACTATCAAATTCGCATTCTTGTGCTTATTATGCTACTCATGGAGTTTTCATTATATATGGAGATCTTGCTTTCTTAGGTCGTCCAGGTTTTCATTTTTCCTGCATGGCTGGGAATGCTTCTACCTAGCTATATTTGTCTTCACTGTCAAAATCTTCTTCTTCAAAGGTAATGACATTTATCTGGGTCCATCCTTGGGTTCTTAGTTGGGTAATTCTACTCATTTCTGTCATACATCTTGAAGCGTAGTATCCTTTTTCTCTGCATCTTCTGTATACTCTCATATCTAGTTAAGTGCAGTCTCTTGATATATACCCATCTTGATTACACCTGAAGCACTTTAAATTTCCAATCAGATATGCATTTGATCCTGTTGCAGGGATTAGGTTTGCTATAAATTGTTGAACTGGTCACTGTACATCAATTTGTCTTTTAAGGTCCAATATATGTGTAGTCATCTTGCTCATCTGTTCAATGAGATCATCCATGGCTGGGTTCTTTCATAAAGCTGCTCCCCAGTTGACTATTGCTGATTCAATAGTAGGTACAACTGCTGGTACTATACAAGTTTCTTGGAGGTTGCTTGGTAAAATCTGTTGCATTATATCTTGACCTGGGTTTCATGCAGCCCAATATCTCTGCGCATAATCTATCTTTTATACATGATTTAGTCTAACTGGGCTAGAGCATACTTGGAGGGCAATTTCTTGGTGAAGTCCATTCATAAAAGACTGCTTTATGATGAGGTCCTAGTTGGCTGCTGAATATCTTGCGAGGTCTACCACATGTCATATCTTTGTGTGGAAGGCAAGGAGACTTTTGTTTATTTCTTAGTACATTGATGCTAGCTGATCCTTCATACTTTGCTATATGTCAGCAGTATGGTAGGTTTCTCTTAACCATGTGATAGCATTGGTGAAGGTTACTGCAGCATTTGCTTCTGCATTTGCTTCCTCTGCTCCTACATTAAATCCTCTATTTGCTGCTGTAGTAAGTATTGCAGTGTTGTATGCAATCTTGGCTAGTCCTCATAAAACTGCTTCTAGGACGTTTACTTTTGCAACATTGTTGAACTGTCAGATTGCATTATAAATCTGCAAATCTTCAATGAACTTGATTACTGATTCAGCTAGTATGTAACCAGTGAAGGTTAGTGGTCTTTTTGTCATTTTGTATGTATTGTTTTCTGGTTCATTATCTGTTTCATTGTTGGATAATTCATAAAATAATGCTTGTAGGTCATTATCAAAATCGATAGCTGATTCATCGTCTGATGATAACCCGTTGTGTACTGTAAGGGAGGCAATAGATTCTCTTATTTCGCTATAGTTGCCATCTGAAGGGTTGGGTGTAATAAATTCTTCTTCCTCAGAGCTGGAACTGTTCGGTGATCTTCTTCATATAAAAAATGGAGGTGTCCTTTGGTGGTCCATTTTGAATAATGCTGTCTTCTGCTATGGGTGTACTGTTATTACTTGAAGGGGTAGTTTGGTCCTGCTTGAATAAGGATGTGAGAGTCAGTCTTTTGATAACTCTCCTGCCAGTCAGTACCAAGATGTGACAAATATACTAAAAATGGTTGTTCATTCATATATACCAAGTGAGAATACTCAGAGTGTCAGACATGATATCTCCCTTTGCATATCCTTACTACAGCTACGTGCTATACTCTTTAGGCTTTACTATGACTGATATTGAGATATTCCAAGACTCTGTGCAAACTGATTTATTTAGATAGAAATAAAGGAGGTATTTTTACAAATTTGAGAAGCTAAAGAACAACTAATAGAGACTTCGCTATGAAAATACAATTCAATCATTGTGAAAAATATGTAGTAACTCTTTTGCTGAAATAAAAGGCATCATGCTGAAATAAAAAGAGTTGTGCTGAAATAAAAGGTATTATACTGAAATAAAAGAAGTCATGTTAAAATAAAAGGAAGGGGACAAAGTGTTACAGTAACTTTCTAAATCAAGTGTAGTACAAATTCGCGAAAATCAGTTAATTTGGGGGTCAGCTGTCACAATATCTAGAAAAATAAATATAAATGATAAATAATTATTTTTCAGGTAAAAAAAACACTAGATTGCTTACTTGTGTTGTAATTATAATGTCACAAGATTGCAAAAGTTTATTATATATGGAAATACAAAGCCTTTTATATAGATAGATTAATTAATATATCAATATTAATCATGTAATTAATTAATATATCAATATTAATCATGTAATTCGAAATTAAACAAATGCATTATTAGTGACTCTTTAATTAATTTCAAAAGGCCAAATATATATTGGCCCTTTAAAAAAGGCCACCGTGACTGTGATTTTGGCTTGATGCAGACTTTTGTCCTCCTATTGTATATTGTATCCCGCTGAGGCGTCCATCGCCTACTCCGCCTACAAATTTTAACCTAACCTAACAGCTACAATCACTGCTCTTCTATCTCACTATGTGCCATGCGAAAAAAAAAAGGGGGGAATTTCGTTTATCTTGGAGGGAGAATGACAGACGATAAGTTATAAAAGTGAAAGTTTTTCTTTTCTTACTTAATCTCATCAGTAGTAACATTTTTTGTTTGTTTGATTATGGATAATGGCACAAAAGAGAATGTCGCAACTTGTCACTCAAGTAAATATTTCTTGAATATATGCTTGTGGAATATTCAGTACGACATACCTGGCACTTGACTCTAGTAGCTGCGAGATTAGGTTGTCCAGGAATTCGCAGTGGAGCCTGAGGCGGGTTTCTTTTTACCTTAATGTTGAGATCCTCTGAAGGCGAGAATTGAGAGTGGGAGAGTGTTAAGCGATGTTCATTGAGAAGCCCAAAATTCAAATGTGGTTTCAAATACGTTGATTACCAAAATAGCTTATATTAGAGCGGTTGTATTTTCGGAGGACAGCCTTATATTGCAAGTGGCATTGGTCATTCCGAGTTTCGACACAAACATTTACAGCAATTATGAATTTTCCCCGGTGCCCACGTTCTCTTTGTTACTGACGTAGTCAACAACTTAATCTATGGAATTAAAGTCTTTTTCATTTTTCAATGATCAAAAAACTATCACAATTAAAACCCTCGAGATGGCTCGATTTGATTCCGCAATCACGCTCGGCCGGCCTTGACAAAGTCTGTGACAACGCGAAGGAACTCATCTGGCTTCTGCGAATGCACTGCGAATTGGATCGGATTTCGTGATAATTGATGAGTGAATGTGCGATGTCACGGATTGAAGATGAACCACTGATAATCATTGCCTCTTACTAAAATCACTCCCCCCTCTCCCTCTCCTTCCCTTTTGTACTTTCTGTTCCCCCTTCTAAAATAAAAATAATATAAAATAAAAAAACTTAAATGCACCCTCATCTACCTAATTTTAGCCTTGCCCATACTCACCCCAATGGCCCGCCTCCTCCACGACAATGGTCCTACTGTTTGGGAAAAACGCTCTGATAACCTCCCCGTTCTTTTCTGGCACCACGTATTCGCTCCTCCCGCCTGCGATAAATAGCGTCTGTCCATGGTAGGTATGGCGCGTCGAATCAAACGGGAACTCGCTCAACTCCGCAAGCGAGTCGCTGAGCGTATCAAGCGGGATGCGGAACCGGTAGATGCCTGTGGCGGGGTCGCGCTTGAGATTCGTGAGGAGGAAGTGGCGGTTGGCCGTATCCTACAAAATGTTTGTGTCGTCAAACGGTGAGATAATGGTTTGTTGAGGAAGGAACGAGGATATAAAGATCTAAAGGTTGTACCGGCACGCCGTCACGCAAGATCTCGTCGGCCATACTCTGCTTGGTGCACCCTGCGGCGTCGGTGACCTTCATGGACTCGACAAAAGTGGCGAACTCCGAGGAGAGGCCCGCAGAAACCGGGGCCATATCAACAACAATAAGAGATTGAACAAAGGAAAGCTGGCGGAGGGCGAGGGCCATGGCAACCTTACCGCCCCTACATGTAGAGGAATAAACAGTTTAGATGTTAGGGACGACGCGAAGAGAATCGACAGACGAGACTCACATTGAATGACCCATTACCACGGCCTGATCTAGGCGATGCTCAGCCATGAACGCGGAGACATCATCGGCCATGGCATTATACGTGTGCGTGTGGTGGTGTGGACTCTCGCCATGGTTCCTCAGGTCCTGCACGGCGACGATTTGCGCGAGATAATCGTAATCACACTGACAGCGACATGCACACCAAAAATATTACAAAACACTTATCGCTTACCAGTGTGAACACTTCCGTCTCTAGCCTTAATGCCATAGTCTTTGCAAGTGACTTCCAGTTTTGCTTGGAACCAAACAACCCGTGCATAACCACGAGCGGTGGGAACGAGTGAACCTTTTGCGATGGCTCGAACTTTGCAAAGGCGAGTGGAACGATGTCGGCGTTCGTATAGCCATCGTGCCGGGCCTTTGTCGAGTGGAAAGAGCGCGAATGGCAGAGGCGCGTAAGCGGGAGGAAGGTGGCTCGGCGCATGTTCTGCATTGTTATGTCTATAGCGAGTTTGAAATTTCGGTGGCTTTTATAATCACATTCGCTACTTCTGAACTCATTCCTACCCCTTATCCTCCTTTAATTCAAATATCTCTTTCTTCGCTGATCGAGTAAGATTTTAGCTTCGGTAATGCCCGATCCCCTGTTCGCGGTGCCAGATAGGTGTTAAATGCGACGGCGAGCAGCCATGCCGATGGTGTCTGGGGCTTTGTACCGAGTGTGTCTACCAAGAGAATAAGAGGAGTTCTACTATGTCCGACGTTGAGGTGGAAAAGGAGGAAGAGTAGATGAAAGAGATAATCCTGCTGGACGAATTGTCGGCATTGGGGTAGAAACTAGTGAGGGATTACGAAATGGAAAGTCAACTGTTTAAAGCGTACTAAGGTGCTATTTATGGAGCGGGAGAGGATCGATGTGGATGCGGATGTAATATTGGGTAATTATAATTGGTTTGAACCGGTGTGGATCCTGAACTCTCTCTCTCTCTCATTTTATTGCTACTATTAACTTATTAACTTTTACACGACGGTGTCTCTATTTCTCTAAGAGATTATACAAGGAATATATGAGGACATTAGTCGGTGCTCACTTTTGCCACAGGACTATACAATCCCTTATCTGTGTTTTTGCTTATACAAAAAATTCGTTCTAAAGTTGTATGTACAGGAATAATATAAATAAACACACCTTCGAGTTCGACAGGTATTTCGTCTGAGTATTCTTTATAGTGCACAGCCAAGCAAATATTAGACTATCAGCTGAAGGATCACATGGTACTTTTCGATGATTCGTTCATGTGCTGTTTTTCATTAAATGCCAGATACAATGAATGTGTCAAGAGAAAGTTTATGGGCATAGATCGCACATGCACCCAAGCATATTTTACAAGCAAAACGCCGCGTACGTTTGACACCGCCACCTCTCTAATTACTCCATACTCTTACCCTTACCTCATCATCACCTCCGCGGGCCCCAACCCGCTATTCACACTACCCACTACAGCCGCCCCGGCACCTCCCCCGCCGCCAGACTTTGCAAACACCATCTCGAGCGCGCCGACGATTTTGGCCAGCTCCTTCTGAAATAGGATCTCCTGCTTCACCTTTTCACGAAGACGGTGGAAGAGCTCATCGATCAGAGGAGACTGACCGAGGACCGGTGTGTACATCTCTGTGTGGTCAAAATCGGGGCGGTGTTATATAAATCAAACCCAGTTCGTAAAGCCAAAAATGAAGCGCAGACCAGACCATACCGATGACCGCCTCCGCGACGTCAATGAGTAATCCCGTGTACCTGGGGTTATTGACGTGTTTGACAAGAAACTGGACGACAGGCTGGAGCGAGATATCGTCGCGGCCGGCGAGCGCCTGGCGTAGGCCATCACGGTGGATCAACTCCTGGAAGAGTGAGACAACTGTCAGAGCCGGCTGACTAGTGCGCAGGACGGCATCAAGGGCGTTGCCGTACTGAAAGGACTTGAGATACCGGTCGTAGTCCTTAAGGTGCTTCTTGCGTCTGGATTCAACCTTGAAATCATCCTACAAAGAGGAAAGGTATAGAAAACAATTGGAGATGATGTCGACGATGCGGCGGGCGTGGCAAGGCATGTATAATGGGATCAAGTGGTGAATAGTGTAAAAGCATACCTGCACACCGACATTGTTCTGTCCACGCACAAAGTGCCTGTATGTTCCGCCCCGAATGTAATCCTCCTCCACCTGACGTGTGGCAATCTCCGCGGTGCGGACTTGTCGTTGCCGGATCGATAACAGGCCGCCCGTCATACCAGCAACCAGGTGTGTGTCATCGGGCTTTGTTAGTATCAATGGCGTGTATTAATTTTGAATGAGTAAGAAACCTAAAAATCCAGAGAAACCAGACAGCTAACAATCCAACCACCAGCCATACTTACCGACAACGCAACACTCAGCACTGGTGCCGGGTATTTTGCGCTGTGAACGACTTTGTAATCCTGCACGTTATACACCTTAACGTGCTGGTCAAGCGACCCCGTAAGCAGCCTGGAGCTGCTTCCGTCGAAACACAAACTCGTAATGGTCTTTTGGTGATTTGATAGCGAGTGCACGACGCGCCCACCGCTCAGCAGGTCCCATACTCGGAGTCTCGGACCACCTGCGGAGACGGCTACACCGCCGCCGGGGAACATGACAACGTCCTCGACAGGAGCATCGTGTCGCATTGTCATGGCGCATGTACCAGAACGAAGATCCCATAGACGCACCGTCTGGTCATAAGAACCCGAAAGGATAAGATGCGGGTTGTCGGCACTGACGAGGCCAGCGCGGACGTAGTCCTGGTTGAGTGAGCAAGAGGGACGGTTGCGGGTTTGAGGAGTCGAGTGATTGAGTGGATAGGGTATAGAATAAAGAGCGATGACGAACATACCTCATGCCCAGAAAATACCGCTACTGTGCTTTCGCTTGGGATGTCCCATATTCGGACGGTCTTGTCGTCGGATGCGGAAAGGATTTGAGTATTGTTGGGCGAGAATTTTGTGATATGTATAGGGCTATTGCAAAAGGAACCAGAAGTAGTAATGACGATAAGACTTTATATATATATATATTCAGTAATATCATGCGCCAAGAATCCGAGTGCAATCGACCTACTGAGTGTGACCCTTCATCGTCCTCAAGATCGCGCGCGAGTTCATGTCGAAGAGCTGTACCAAACCGGTGGCATCGCCGGCGACGACGAGTTTGCCATCGGCCCTGATGCAGCCGCTGCTGACGACGTCCTTAAAGCGAGAAATGGTTTTCTTCACGCTATGTGTTTTGGACGAATAAATCTGGACGCGGGTCGAGGAGGTGACGGCGAAGTCGTAGGGGGCGGTCTGAGAGAAGTGAACAGCAGTGACGGAGGCGTACTCCTTGATGAGGATGGGGGACTTAAACTTGCTCCAGTACCTCGCCTCCGAAGTCTTGCGATCCGGCAATCGCGGGAATTTCTTTATGGAGAGCTTTTTGTATTCTGTAGACATTTGATGTGAGTGTAGTGGAAATAGATGAATAAGCCACCCTCGTTCGAAAAGAAAAATAAATCCTCCGATCGCGCTTGTGACGTCACCGCCGAACTTTTAAGTCTCCCAAAAAACCCAAAAACAACGTGCAAGACATCCCTAGCAATGAGCTCTCCAAGGATCACCCGCTTCGGCCCAGGCCTCAAGCAGATCTACTTCCCCAATATTATCTTCAAGATGGTCCGCGCCCCGAACCTTCTCCCGAACCAGGCAGCCTTTCGCATCCCCCCCAGTTGCAACAAGTTCGACATCTACTCCTACCTCACCAATATTTACGATGTCAAGATCACCGACATCCGCACTATGAACTACGCTACCCGGATCACTCGTCGCGCCGGTAAGGAGACTTTCCGGGAGTCCGCCTACAAGAAGGCTATTGTTACCATCGTTGGTACCTTCAATTGGCCCAAGCCGCCGAATTTGGATAGTTGGGGCATGCCCGAGAAAAGTGTTTACACGAAGTTGTCCCAGAGGAAGTTAAAGGGGTGGAGAGTACGGCCCTTGCCAAAAGACAAGGCAGATCTCGAAATTTTGCAGGAAAAGCTGAGGCTCAGAGCCGCTAAAAGAGCCACCAACAAAGATGCCAAGGAAGAGGTGAAAGAGTAATTTTATAACAATGTACTTCAGGTCTTGCTAAATATGTATCCATGGTAAAATAAAACTCATTAACTCATTAACTCAGAGCTTCAATGAATTAATCATTATAACCAATATAATTATTTATTTTTTTTATTTAATTAATTAATGATATATTTTTGTTTTTTCGTAAGACAGTCACACAAAAGACGTCATCACAACAGCCGACTGACGCTGGCAAACACCAACATCGACGTGAACAAGAAATGTCAAACAAGCAGCCCAATTGGCCAGGCCGTCTCCTCGGCATCGCAGGCCTTCTTCTGCTCTCTCACTCTGCATACTCGACATACGAACGTATGTCCTTGTCATTGCCCTTGTCCTTGTCCTTGTCCCTGCTGCCTATCTTCTGCATTTCGCTGAGCGAATCTATCTTCTGAAACCCCCAACGCAGACCTGGCGTATCTGAAGGCCGTAGACCGAAGCGAAACAGGCTTACCCACCGATGTACGTACAGATTTTTCTGGCTTCGTGACGACGATTGAACCGCGCCAACTGAAGCTATCTTGAGCATTTTACTGACCCAACCGTGCTGTGCGGGATGAAACGTAGATCATCGCCGAGTGCTTCATCTCCGTTCTCTTGTTCATGGTCGGTGTGACGCTCGTCGCAGGTGATCTCAAGGAGATATTAATGGAAACCGAGATGTCGAAACAGTGAGTCATTATATATATAATTATATATGTTAATTGTATTTGAGGGCGCGGCGTAACTGCAGGATGTTAGAGCCGAGCTGGATGACGTGCAATAGTACACATCAGGCACCAATATTTACAAACTAATATACCCCTCCCTTTTTTTTTCCCTCTCTCACCAGAACGATAGACAAGCTAGATACGCGGCCGTCGTTCATCACATTTAACCACCGCGGGCGGAAGCTTATGGGTGGGCTGAATACCTTGACCAGGAGAGATCTATGATGGCGGTCGTGGTGGGCCTGAATGTTGATTTCAGAATAGGCTTCGCGGTATTATTTTTTACATCGTTTTGATTGCTGGCTATGACATATTTCTATTCAAAATAGAATACCTATTGAAAGGAAAGGTCTGGGATGGCAAAGTTAGAAGCAGTGAAATTATAAAGCAATCAGTTGGTCATAGCTGTGGCCACTTTTTCGTTATCACGCGCGATTCCTTCCTTCCGTTCGTCGTTTATAGCCTTAGCCTCGGCAGCCTCACCGACCAAAGCTATTCATAATAAGGAGATCAATCAGTAAACTCTTTTAGCAAAAAAAAAAAAAACCTCCGTAGTAGCTTTTCCTTTCTTGTTCGACAGAAAATTACCTACCCTCCATCCCCAACTTTTCTCCTTCGCCTTCAAGTCCATTCTCAACCATGGCCACCCTTCATACCAGAATGTACACGATGATCTTGTCTCTTCAACTATATTCAGCGACGTGCTTTCAACACCCCAAATCTTCCATCCCACACAACACCTCCATGCTCCGTTTCGCGTCCCTTCTCTTTCAAACAGGCTAACAGAGGAGCGTAAATAAAACAACATAATTGAGATTGAGTTAGGTAAAAATATTCGAGCCTTGAGGTCCCGTTGATCCGACTTGTAAAATCTGTCATCTTCAATGGTTGTTCCAAATTGATAGGCATTGCTTTTTTACTTTCTCAATCTTAAACTGTGAAACTATTCACTTCATACATGTATTTACCTACTTATAATATTTAAAAGTAACGGGGTCTAATTTTTGGTTCCCCCTGGTAGCACCTTCTATCCAGGGAGCCAGCACAAGAGGATGCACTTGCATCATTAACGAATGCTATAATGGTTCTCGGACCACGTGTTCAGCTGTTAGGCCGCGTAGAGAGGATATGGGGTTGTAACAAATGCAAAAAAAAAAAAAAAAAAAAAAAAAAAAAAAAAAAAAATGAATAAAATAAAGGGCGCGCGTATTTACAAAGAAAAACAGTGGACAAGGAATTTTTCATCGCTTTTGGAGTGTTTAAAAAAAAGCTCGCACACAATCAACTAAGCCTTGCTTTTAGTCCGATCACCTCGGCCTTCAATTAAACTGCAACCCCCTTTTTTTTTCACTCAACTACTTCTGCGCATAATTTCAAACATCCCTGAGTGATCCTCACAGTATTCATGCCTAACCGCTGTGAATTGGAAGCCATATGGCCCACAGTCGTCTCCCACTGTCAGGGACGCGATCGGTGTGTTCGATATCTCTTACGCCGCGTGAATGTCGACGGGGACGCGTATTTAATCTGGAAAATCTATATGTGTGCATTATGGCATTCAATTCAGTAATGAACTATAACAATCTATAAAAATAGCTAGTTTAGATACTCACCTAGATATTTCTCTCGAGTAGCTAGTTACTCTAACTTTTAATAACTTAGACTGTTTTGATGTGTAACGTGTCCATAATGCGTTTTTACTTAAAAAATCCATAGGTATAACAAGGTCAATACCACCATAATATGGATTATAATATGGATTATAATATGGATTATAAATTGGATCTATCTCAATGGAACACTGTTGGCATGATCACACTTTTCGCAGTTTGAGGGACACAGCCTGAAAATTTCTATATAATTTACAATTGAAAAAAAATAGTATAATGAAGTACATTGAAACAATTTATAATTATTACTTAAAATGAATAATTCTATACCAAATTGTTCTACACAAAAACATTCTATACAAAAACATTCTCTTTCTAATACTCCAACTTGCCCAGCATCTCAATTAAAATAATGCAAATTATTATCAATTCCATTTTTATTATCCTTATTACCAATAATGACTCCTCAAACTTACTCAACATTTTCCATCTATACTATATAAGATACCAATCTGATATCACTATAAACATTTTACAAATCATTTATCTTCATTATCACTAACAAGAATTTAATTATATATTTTCTTTAAAGAATAGATCTTATTTCTATAATAATTACCTTAGATATTATCCCTCTTATAAATGTCTAACAACAATAGCAGTAGCAACAAATATCTACTCTAAATATAATTAAAAAAATATAATTATAATAGCTATTCATTAAGTATTCAAATAAAAAAAATTAAATAATAATGTAATAGCCAACCCCCAACTTAACTGATTTTCATGAATTTTGTACTATACTTGATTTAGGAGTTACTGTAACATTCTGTACCCTTCTATTTTTAGTTATTGATGACTTTTATTTCTACTTGATGACTTTTATTTCTGCTTGATGACTTTTATTTCTACTTGATGACTTTTATTTTTGCAAAATGCTACCATCAAAGTCATTATATATTCTTCATAATGATTGGATTGTATTTTCATAGTGAAGTCTTTATTAGTTATTCTTTAGTCCTTCAATTTGTATAAATACCCCCTCTATTTCTATCTGAATAAATCAGTTTGCACAGAGTCTTGAAATATCTTAATATCAGTCATAGTAAAGCCTGAAGAGCACAGCACATAGCTGTAGTAAGGATATACAAAGGGAGATATCACGTCTGACACTCTGAGCATTCTCAACGAATAAATGAACGAACAGTTATTAGTATATTTATCACATCTTGGTGCCAACTAGCAGAAGAGTTATCAAAAGACCAACTCTCACATCCTCATTTAAGCAGGACCGAACTATCTCTTTAAGTAATGACAGCGTACCCATAGCAGAAGATAGCATTGTTCAAAATGGACCACCAAAAGACACCTTTACTTTTTATATGAAGAAGATCACAGAATAGTTCCAGCTTCGAGGAAGAAGAATTTATTACACTCGACCCTTCAGATGGCAACTATAGTAAGACAAGAGAATCCATTACCTCCCTTATAGTATATGATGGATTATCATCAGATAACGAATTAGTTATTGATTTTGGTAATAACCTATAAGCATTATTTTACAAATCATCTAATGATGAAACAGATAATGAACCAGAAAACAATACTTATAAAATGACAGAAAGACCACCAACCTTCACTGGTTATGTACTAGCCAAATCAGTAATCAAGTTCATTGAAGACTTGCAGATTTACAATGCAATCCGACAGTTCAACAATATTGCAAAAGTAAACATCCTAAAAGCAGTTTTACGAAGACTAGCCAAGATTGCATATAATGCTACAACACTTGCTATAGCAGCAAATGGAGAATTTAACATAGGGGCAAGAGGAGTAAATACAGAAGCAAATGCTACAGTAACCTTCACCAATGCTATCATATAGTTAAAAGAAACCTACCATACTGCTGACATATAGCAAAGTATGAAGGATCAGCTAGTATCAATGTACTAAGGAATAAACAAAAGTCTCCTCACCTTCCACACAAAGATATGACATGTGGTAGACCTCGTGGGATATCTAGCAGCTAACTAGGATCTCATCATAGAGTAGTCTTTTATAAACAGACTTCACCAAGAAATTATCCTCCAAGTATGCTCTAGCCCAGCTGGACTAAATCATGCATAAAAAGTGGATTATGCACAGAGATATTAGGCTGCATGAAACCCAGGTCAAGATATAATATAACAGATTTTACTAAGTAACCTTCAAGAAACTCATACAGTACCAGTGGTTATTGTTGAAATTGATCTTCGAATGTGTATTTGGAGTAAAGAGTGCACTGGCTCATAAAGCCAATATGCATGTATTTATTAATGCTAAAATATGATTAGTCGATACAAACAAAGATCGTCTAAGCTACAATTGAGTGACATACAATCAATCATTGATAGGAAAGATATACGTAATAAGCTAATAATTTCAACACTCCCCCTACTTGACATATCTCGATAAAAATAAAAATAAAAAATGTTCAACTGTACATCATAAATGGCATCCATAAAGTACATTTACTGCAAATAACTATATGTAAAATACTACTTGAGTGATAAGAATGATATGATAAAGGAAATAAAAGTTTTTAAAAAAAGTTAATTACATAACCCTATTTTTGTGATCAATATTTCAAGTCTGGGTCACGCAAGTGGCTTGGTTAATGCATCGGCAATCATTTCATTTGTCATCATATAAATGATATCTATCACCTTTGATTCAACTTTTTTTCGAATAAAGTAGTACTGAATGTCAATATGCTTTGATTGAGCATGATTAATTAGATTTTTGGCGAGGGTGATTGCTGATTGGTTGTCTTCAAATAAGGTTATTGTACAATTTGGTAAATATCCTAGCTCATCCAATAGGGTGCGTAGCCAAATGGCTTCTTTCGTCACATGTGCTAATGCCATATATTCTGCCTCAGTTGTTGATAGGGCAACGGTTGGTTGGTGCTTACTTGACCAGCTGATGGCTCCTCCTGATAGGTTGAAAATATAACCCGTAGTTGATCGTCATGTATTAATGTCTCCTCTCCAGTTAGCATTACTGAAACCGATCAGTCTTAGATCCTGATCGTATCTAAGGTACAGCTTATAATTGGCTGTTCCTTTAATATATCTTAATAATCGTTTGAGGGCATAGTGATGTTCTTGCATTGGATTGGCTGAAAATTGACTGATGATGCTGACAGCAGCAGCTAGATCAGGTCTTGTCCCGATCATCAGATACATTATGTTACCGATCATTTGTCTGAATAGACTTTGATCTGTGGATTTTCCCCCTTCAGCTTTGAGTTGAATAGATGGATCAAGAGGTGTACTGATTGGCTTGGCATCCATCATGTTAAACCTTGTAATGATTTGATTGGCGAAGTGACTTTGATCAATTGTGATTATGTATGTTTTTCGATCACACATGACTTGAATACCCAAAAAATGTTTAATTTCGCCACAGTCCATCATATCAAATGCATTGCTAAGTTCCACCTTGAATTTGTTTATCATTTCTATCGAATCAGCTAGAATTAGTAGATCATTGACATATATGGCAATAATTATCAGCGATTGATCATTTTGTCTTCTTCTTAGATAAATGCTATGATCCGATTGTAGTCTTGTAAAATCTGATTGGCTGAGGTAGTTGTCAATCTTCTGATTCCATATACGAGGTGATTACTTTAGTCTATATAATGATTGATTGAGTTTACACACAGCTCTTGGTGACAGCTCCGATTGGTCAATTCCTTCAGATACCATCATGTAGATCTCCTCATCAAGATCGCCATTCAGGAATGCAGTTTTTACATCTATTTGGTGAATTTCTAAGTTTAGGGTTGCACCAATCGATAAAAGTGCTCTGATTGATGTGAATTTCACTATGGGAGTAAATGTTTCATCGTAATCAATTCCTTGCTGTTGTAAATATCCCTTGGCAACTAATCTTGCCTTGTACCTGGCAACCGATCTATCAGTGTTGAGCTTCTTTTTAAATACCTATCTGCATTCAATTGGTTTACGTCCCACAGGCACCTCAGGTACAATTGTCTATGTGTCATTATTCTTAAGTGATTTAAGCTCCTAATTGATCACTTCCTCCCAAAGCTTTACATCAGACAGAGAAATTACTTCCTTGTAGGTTATTGGGTCATCAGTTGATTCAATTAAATTAGCTTCTAGCATGCAATCTTGCTAAATTTATAGAGCTTCAGTGTTAATCAATTGTTCAATTGTTGTCATCATCATTGTCATAGCCTAGCCATTTTACCAGATATTGCCTTTTTTCATCAATCTTGCATTCTCCGATGATTGCTTCAATAACATATTCTTGATCTTCTGAGTTGATGATTGTTGGGGATTTTAATATAATAGATTCATCAAATGTGATATCATGGCTGATCTCTATCTTCCTATTGGTTGGATCCCAGAGCCTGTATGCTTTCTTTTTGTCATAATAGCTAATCATTTTAAGCTTTTTGGATCGAGGTGCCAGTTTTGACCTTTTTCCTTTGTGAATATACATATATGCGTCAGCCCATATGATGCGCAAGTTACTGATATCAGGCTTGTGACCATGCCATAATTCAAATGGTAAAGCACTCTCCTTATTGGCTCGCATTGGCAATTGGTTGCATAAATATATAGTACTTGCAGCAAGTTCCGCCCAAAGTTCATCAGGTATGTTGGCAGTGATTTTAACGGCCCGGATCAACTTCATCAATGTCTAGTTATATCATTCGGTGACACCATTTTGTTGCAGCATGTCCGGCATCATCATTTTATGATGAATTCTGTTTTTGATTAAAAATTCGCGCATCTCAGTGTTTACATACTCTTCCCCTCCATCAGACCAGAGAATCTTCAGTTTTTGGCCTGATTGCGTTTCGGCAAATGCCTTGAATGCCCAGAATTGATCAAATGTATCACTTTTGTTGTCAATAAAATATGTTATGATATAGCGAGTGGTGTCATCGATGAATGTTAATATATATTTCACTCCATTGACTAATGGCATGGGCATCGGCCTGCACAGATCTGAGTGCATCCTTCCAATAGGCTCCATCAATTGATTTTCATGTGTCCAAAAGGCTTGCAGTGTAACTTTGCATATTCACACCCGGTGCATATTTTGATTTGTCTGGTTGACAGCCACACATCTCCGAGCTCTGTGATAAATTTGTTGATTGATTGCAAAGTATTTCGGCCCGGATGACCCAGCTGGTGATGCTATAATGTATAGTCATCAATCTTGGAATCGGTGATGTTTGCTTCTAGTAGCTCTGGTGATGTTGATAAATGAAATAGGTCGCCATCGGCTTGTCTGATTTTGATTTCTTCATGATCTGTGCCGATTTTAATTACTGATCTATCGCTTTTGAAGGTTATATCATTTCCATCATGTGTCAACGCCTGCACAGATATTAAATTTCTGGTGATTTCCAGTACATATAAAACGTCCCGTAATTTCAGCTCATCATTGAGCTCAATCATCCCAATGTGCATTGTACATAGCTTCTCATTCCCTGCATACATGACCAAGCTATCATGCTCAGCTACCATCTCGAAAATCTCCTATTGGTTGAACATATGTTGCATAGTGTCTGAATCGATGATGGCGCCAATTGCCAGATTTGCTTCGGCTCTCAGTTTAGCCTTTTCTTTTTCTGTTTTTACTCAATCATTGAATTTGTTACATTGAAATATTCCATGTTCTCCCTCACAGACATAACATTTCCAAGGGTGTCCCTGAAAATTCCTGTCTCAATGGGCTCCGTGATCACCACCTCAGTTGCCTCTGTCATTATGATGACCTCCTCGATTGTTTCCATTATCGTTGTTATAGCCTCGGCTTCATCTGGCGCTTCCATCTTGGTTGCCACGACCGCCGCCTCGGTAATTGCCTCAGTAGCTGCCTCAGTAGCCGCCTCGGTTGGTCATGTGGGCTTCATCGCATCTTTGTTTACTATCTGGGTCGAATCTGATACATGCGAGTTGTAAAGCCTCCAGTGTTGTTGGCATATTCTCCTGTGCAAGTATTAATTCCCAGTACCTGGGGCTTAGACCCTGGAGATATTGCGGTATAGCTTCTGTGTCGGTCATATCTTCGATTTGCGCCATAATTCGGTTGAATGCATCATTATAATCTTCGATCGATTCCTTTTGCTTCATTATTGCAAGCTTATCACGCATTTGTAACATTTGTTTCATTGGTATATATTTTTGCATCATAGCCTCTTTAAGCTCATTCCATGAATTAAATTCTCCCGATGTGTTCACGTGCCTCTATAGCCACATTCTAGCATTGCCTGTAATTTTACTGATTGCTGCATTGACTTCCTCCTTTTGTACTGATAGATCGGTGCTGGTGATAAATTGCTCTATAGCATCAAAGTAATCAAATAATCTGGGTGCGCCTCCTGACCTATTAAATTTGTTGATCGATCTCAGATACTCCTTCACCAGATTATTAAGCTTTGTTGATGTTGTTGGTGATGGTGATTATATTTGTATTTGTGGTGTGTTGCCTTCTATAGCTGTGTTCTAATTGGTTGGCGTGCTGGGTAATGCATTTGTTTTGTTAATTTTTGCTATCAATTCACCCAATAAGGTTGTCAGCATATCTAATTTATCTTCCTGATTTCTGATTGTTATAGCCATCTATTCCTGTCAATTGAGGCTAAATCCTATATTGCTCTGATGGTTGCCATCCAATCTTTCATCGTCATCAAGAGTTTGATATCTGTTGTCTGTTTTTGATTTAGACTACAATCTTGTCGATCTTGTTGCTGATGATGATGTGTATAGATTGTCCATTTCATTATATTGTTGAATGCTGTGTCGTTACATATCGTTTATTGTATTACTTTATCACAGTGTCATTTGTCGCATTGTTTATCGCATTGTTTGATACATTGTTTACAATGTTAAATAAACACTTACTGTAATCGCAGTTGTAATTGCTATGATTGCGTAGATCTCAGATTATCAAGCTGCAATTCGAGTGGTTTGGGGCTCATAACCTGTTGAAATTGATCTTCGAATATGTATTTGGAGTAAAGAGTGCACTGGCTCATGAAGCCAATATGTGTGTATTTATTAATACTAAAATATAATTGGTCGATACAAATAAAGATCATCTAAGCCACAATTGAGTGATGTATAATCAATCATTAATAGGAGAGATATAATAAGCTAATAATTTCAACAGTTATACTTACTATTGCATCAGCAACAGTCAACTGAGGGGCAGCCTCATGAAAGGACTTAGCCATAGATGATCTCATAGAACAAATGAGTAAGATGACTACATATATATCAGACCTTAAAAGGCAAATCGATATGCAGTAACCAGTCTAACGATTTATGGTAAACCTAACCTCTGCAACAGAATCAAATGCATATCCGATCGGAAGTTTAAGGTGCTTCAGGTGTAACCAAGATGGGCATATTTCAAGAGACTGCACTTAGCCAGATATAAGAGTATGCAGGAGATATAAAGAAAAAGAGCACTACACCTCAAGATGCATGATAGAAATAAGTAAAATTACCTAACCAAGAACCCAAGGACAGACCTAGATAAATGTCATCACCTTTGAAGAAGAAAATTTTGATAGCAAAGATGAATATAGCCAAGTAGAAGTATTCCTAGCTATGCAAGAAAAACGAAAACCAGGATGTCTCAAAAAGGCAGGATCTCCTTATACAACAAAAACTCTGCGAGTAGCACAACAAGTATAAGAGTGTAAATTTGATAGTAATAAACAAGACAAACTCTTCGAAGAAGAAGTAAGCCAAATTATCCAAGAAGATACACCAATATCTAAAGTACCCACGAATGAAGAAAACAAGGAATACAAATTATAGAAATCCAAGAAATACAGCTTAGACATATGGAAAGAAATGGAAGACATAACCATCCTAGTCAAAATAGGACAACTTGCTGAATTTCCAACCTTCTGACAGCAAATCCGAAAAGGGATAAGTGATGCACAACTTGGGTATAAAGTAGTGAAAATCAATGCAGTATAACAATCAGAGGATAACGAACTACAAAACTCATCAACATACTCACAATACCAGATTGAGGAAATTACGATATCATGCATTATTAATACAGATACTGGAGGATGCATCATCAGTAAAACAATGCTCGACCGACTTGGGTGGTAGATTGAAGAGGCTACAACTATGACAATTATAGTGATAGATGGATATGTCACAACACCGCTTGGCAAAGTATATGAACTACCTATCCACTTCGGTAAACTTATTATTCTGATATCAGCAATGGTAATTGATACTATATCCTATAACCTCATCATCAGGAATAACTGGCTAAAGAAGGTGTAAGTAGTGATTGACCTTGGTACTTGCAAAATGCGAATTACCTGGAAAAGATGACATTATGAAATACCTGTCGACTTAGAAAGAGGAGTCTGCCTGCAAATAATAGAAAGTAATGATGAGGATGAGCAAAAGGAATTCTTCATAATGCAGATCATATAAACCAACCAGAAGGCCAAACCCTTGGAACAAAAAAGTGAACAAGCTGCTAGATTTGATCTCTCTACTATTAAGAACATTAAACTGCAACTGGGAGAATTATATATAGTTGAAACAGGAATTGTCATGAAAATACCTCAAGGACATTATGGTCAAATCAAACCAAGGAGTTCACTAGCAGTCACTGGAATTACGATTGATACAGGAGTCATCGACATAGACTACACAGGCAAAATCAAGATTGTAGTTGTCAACTGATATCAATTCAACATAGCTAAACTTTATGGAGGAGATCGAATTGCATAGCTAATAATCATACCCATTTGGACTGGCAAGGCTGTGAAAGTAGTCAGCCTCGAAGAAATAACTAGAGGAGATAAAGGGTTTGAATCTACTGAAATGAACATCACAAAAATCATAATAGAACTTAAGTATATACTCAAAATGGCAAATAAGAAGGTATATACCTTTGGAGAACAGCTCGATAAAGAAGAAAAGAAGGAGTTAAAAGAACCTATCAATGAGTACTCTGACATATTTGTAATAACCTTTGAAGAAATCAACTTGAAACTGCCAAAGCACTTTCATTATATTAATGTCCAAAGACACCTACTAATCAAATGTACACCATACCAAACACCACCTGTATATATCGAATGGTAATAAAAAGAAATAGATGATATGGTCAAGGAAGGAATGGCTGCCGAAATGGACAGCCTATGGGGATTCCTGAATATTATTATACCTAAGAAAGGATTAGAAGCCAGAACCTTTGCTCTAAGAATGTGTACCGATTTTAGGAAATTAAACGATATCACTAAGAGAGATGCCTTTCTGATACCAAGAATTGATGACACCTTCTCAAAGATACTAATTTATATGAGTCTCTATACAACCCTCGATATGACTAGCAGATACTACCAGATGGGACTCAATAAAGAATCATAGGAAATTGCTTCCTTTGTAACTCTGCAAGGCCACTAGAAATATTTACGAATGCTGTTTGAACTCAAGAATGCTCTAGCAAGCTTTCAGAAAATGATGACCAAGATATTTAAAGACCTTGTTGGAAAAACATTACTAGTGTATATTAATGATATTACGATATTTACAGTAATATTCCCAGACTACATCAGAGCACTATATGAAGTATTCAATTGAATGAGAACTGAAGGTCTTTATTTAAAACCCAAAAAGTATATATTCACTGTGAAAAAAGTCACAATACTTGGATACATTATTGACAAAGAAGGAATTTAAACCAACCCTGCCAAAGTAGAAGCCATTACCAAATTCAAATGACCTATAAACTGAATGGAAATACATGCCTTTCTGGGACTAGCTTCATACTACCACCAATATATATGCAATTTTGCAAGCTTAGCCGAACTGTTGTATACAACCCTTATAAAAAGCTATAACTGGGAAGAAATTAATAAAGAACAGAGTGAACTCAAGCAAAAGGTACTCAACATATTAAAAAAGGCTTTGGTGACCACACCTGTATTGACAAAACCAAATTGAATAAAGCTTTTTAAGCTTTATACTAATGCAAGTGCAATAGGAGTAGGAGCAATCTTTTCACAAAATGACATCAAAGGCCTAGAATAAGTAATTTGTTATACAAGCAGAGGAACCTGCGGTACTGAGAAGAATTATGAATCAACCAAATTGGAATGTCTCGCAGTCATATGAGCAGTTAAGTAGTTTAAGTACTACCTTATCAGACAATATTTCAAAGTCATCACAGACCATTCGGCACTTAAATGGTTATTCAACAGACTCGATCCAAGTGAAATATATATATGGTGGATCATGATACTTTAAGAATATAATTTCATGGTAAAATTTAGAAAAGGGAAAACTAATCAAAACACTGATGCACTCAGCAGAATGCTATTATTAGATGCCCAAGGTGGGGTGTAGCAATAAATGCAATACTGTACTATAATCTGGTAATTTGGTTAACAAGGAGGGAAATTAGAGAAGATATGGAGGATTGAATGAAGAACATTTTATTAACCACTGGTAGACAGTATGAAATTCAGAACAATTTATTATACCATAAAAAGGAAGAATATATTATTCTAGTAATTCAGAAGAAGAACATATCAAAAATTTTATCATTAGCATACAATTATCTGTTATCTGGATATGTAAACTAGGACAATACTTTATATCAACTTAGGAATTCAGCATAGTGGCCTGGAATGCAAGATGACATAACCAATTTTGTATAAAATTGTGATACATGCCAAAAACAAGTAAGAGTAAAAAACATGCTCTGAGCTGCTTCTGCAACCATCAAGGCTAAGCTATTTTCACACATTGGGATAGATGTCATGGGGCCTATACTAGTAACATTAATAGGAAAAAGATATATCATTTTAGTAGTAGATTTCTTTACAAAATATCCAGAGGTAATAGTAGTTAAAGATGCAGACATGCAAATGATAGCCAAGTTCCTGCATACCAATATTATTTGCTGATACAGAGTATTAAAGGAAATAACCAGTGACTGAGGCATGAAGTTTCTGAATGAACTAATCAGGGAAATTGAGCAAACTTACCATATCAAGTATATCCAAATGACATCATACCATCTATAGAGAAATGATCAAACTGAATACACCAACCAGATGGTCAAGAATATCTTGGCAAAGATTATCGATCAAGAAGTAACATAGAACTATTATCTTGATAGTACTCTTTTTGTAGTTTGAACCATTCGACAGGCCTTAACAAAGTTCAGCCCCTTTGAGCTTGTATATGGGAGATTGTCAAATCGAGAATTCCACCACTCCAAAAAAGATATCAGAACATATGAAAATCATTTATAGGCTTATGTTGCATGAGATATCAGCAGGTTATAATTAATCCAAAAGAAGATATCTGTATTCATTGATAAGGTACAGAAGAGACAATGAATGAACCAAAATAGAAAGGTGAATGCAACCCCCTTACATATTAGAGATTAAGTTCTCATATACCGAAACATTGTAGAATTATCATAGTTGGCTAAATTACAACTAAAGTGGGAAGGACCATACTATGTATAAGCTATAAAAGAAAGTACAATTTGGCTTAGGAGACTCAACAGTTCTATTCTACCTACCTCAGTCTACCGAAGCAAGGTTAAGATCTCTCATACTCAACAAATGCAGCCCAAAGAAGGATGTAGAAAAAGTGATAAAGGAAGCGCTGACGAAGAGATCTGAGACTATTGATTAGATACCTCTTGACCAAGAGAAAGACTTGGAAAAACTCCTTCTACTTAGCCAACAGTACCATAAATAGCTATGCCATCAGAATCATACAACTGATGCTATAATTCAGTTTCATTAAGGGTGAGCTCGAAGTCTGTATTGCAAAAATAGAAAACAAGAAATGATACTGTCCAAATTTGTGAAAGACATGGTTAACAAGACCTATGTACTTTTCCTGGGCTACAAATGGCTTCTATTAGGGTTTTATAGAAGGACTGTTGATATTTCTAAACTGACCCTTGCTGAAATTACTCAAATTTACCAAGCTATAGAAAATGAAATTGCTCTTTTACCTTTTAGTCTTAAGGATGAAACATTCCCAGTTAAGCCCCCAGATGTGATGGCCAACCCCCAACTTAACTGATTTTTATGAATTTTGTACTATACTTGATTTAGAAGTTACCGTAACATTCTGTACCCTTTCATTTTTAGTCATTAATGACTTTTATTTCTGCTTGACGACTTTTATTTCTGCTTGACGACTTTTATTTCTGCTTGATGACTTTTATTTCTGCAAAATGCTACCACCAAAGTCATTATATATTCTTCGCAATAATTGGATTATATTTTCATAGTGAAGTTTTTATTAGTTGTTCTTTAGTCCTTTAATTTGTATAAATACCCCCTCTATTTCTATTTGAATAAATCAGTTTGCACAGAGTCTTGGAATATCTCAATATCAGTCATAGTAAAGCCTGAAGAGCACAGCACATAGCTGTAGTAAGGATATGCAAAGAGAGATATCACATCTGACACTCTGAGCATTCTCAACAAATGAATAAATGAACAGTTATTAGTATATTTGTCACAATAAATATATTCTTATTCTTATATTCTAAAGGAAAGCTTTTAGCTAGTAAGGAGAAAAAATTTAGCTATTAGAGTCTATTATAAAGTTTTGTTGAAACTGCAGTTAAATTAGTATCTACTAAAACTACATTTCTTTAGATATACAATTATACTGAACTTTTAAAGAAGATCTTAAAATAAATAATTAATAAATAGAAATTAAATTAGGATTTTATAACTGCTACTCCTCAGGCTGGATGACCTGTGTACCCCTCCTCAAAAAACTAACTCGCAGCATCCCCTCAAAAA
>RBNK01000247.1:0-31776 GCA_003990785.1 Endogone sp. FLAS-F59071 | reverse complement strand
GACTTGAAACATTGATCGCAAAAATGGGCTTACGTAACTAACATTATTTCTTTAAAAATTTTATACTCTTTATCACGTCATTCTTATCACTCAAGTAGTATTTTATATATAATAATTTGCAGTGAATGTACTTTATGGATAACATTTGTGATGTACAGTTGAACACTATTTTTATTTTTTTTATTCATTTATTTTATCGAGATATATTAAGCAGGGGGAGTGTTGTAATTATTAGCTTATTATATCTCTTCTATCAATGATTGATGTATCAACGATCGATCATACGTCACTCAATTGTGGCTGAGACGATCTTTGTTTGTATCGACCAATCATAATTTAGCATTAATAAATACACGCATATTGGCTTCATTAGCCAGTGCGCTCTTTACTCCAAAACACACACATTCGAAGATCAAATTTCAATACCCAAGAGGTGTGGCTAAGTTCCGGGGTAGTCATTACTTGGTCTACCAGCTGATGAGTCTTTCTTCCATAAGCAAGCTTAAAAGAGGTGAACTTTGTTGTCTCTTGTTTCATTGTTCATAGTGCAAATAAGGTAGAAGGTAGGTATAAGTCCTAATCTCCTCCTTGTAATTACACTACTTTAGCAATCATGTTTTTGATAGTTTGATTTGTCTGTTTGGTAAGTCCATTTCCTTAGGGGTGGTAGGCAGTAGTTTTTATCTGGTGGATCCTGAAGTATTGTATCAATATCTGCATGAATTCATTAATGAATTTGGTTCCTTGATCAGAGGTCATTTCATAGGGTATTCCATGGCAGTAGATAATATCTTCATAGATAAAGGGTGCAATGTTAAGGGTATCTGCAAGGGGCAATGCTCTTGCTTCGAGGTACTTGGTCAGGTAATCTACTGCTACTACAATGTATCGATTTCCTCTAAGTGTTCTTGGTAGCAGTCCAACAATATCTATTCCAATATATTTGAAGAGTCCTCCAGGTACAATCGGTTGTAGGGTCTCAACTTCCTTTCCTTGGCGCCTCTTCTGGCAAGTGTCATATCTTCTGATATATTCTTTAATATCTTCATATATGTTTTTCCAATAATATTTTTCTGATAATCATTGATATGTGTTGTCTATGCCCATGTGTCCTGCAAGCTGATGATCGTGAGAGGCCTGAAGTACCATCTGCTTTTTGTATTCAGAAACTACAAGTCATGTCTGTCCTCTGTGTCATCAGTAAAGTATATTATTCTTAATAAAATAGTTAAGTGCTGTTGTCTGTATAAGCTGTTGATCATTTTCATTCATCATCTCAGTAAAGGTTAGGTTACTAAGGTAATCCAAATATCCATTATAGAGTTTAGTATCCATTGGGTAGGTATATTCTTTTTGGTTCAGGGTGTCAATCTTGGATAAATTGAGGTAGGCATGAGAGGGTGTCCACATTCTGATGATTCCATCCTTTTCTATATTGCATCATGAAGTCATACTCCTGCAGTATAGCTAGCTATCTTGCATATATTCCTGTTAGATTTGGTTTATTCCAAAGCCATTTGAGAGCTAAGTGGTCTGTTATCAGGGTGAACTGTTTTCCAATCAGGAAATGGTGGAAATGTTGTACAGCCCAAATAACTGCTACACATTCTAGTTGGGTGGCTCCATAGAAAGGTTCTGCTCCATAGGTGGCTCATCCTGTATAAGCAATCACCTTGAATTTGTTCATCATTTCCATCGAATCAGCTAGAATTAGTAGATTATCAACATATATAGCAATAATTATCAGCAATTGATCGTCTTGTCTTCTTCTTAGATAAATGCTGTGATCTGATTGTAGTCTTGTAAAATTTGATTGGCTGAGGTAGTTGTCGATCTTCTGATTCCACATACGAGGTGATTGCTTTAGTTTATACAATGATCGATTGAGCTTACACACAGCTCTTGGTGACAGCTCCGATTGGTCGATTCCTTCAGGTACCATCATGTAGATCTCTTCATCAAGATCGCTATTCAGGAATGCAGTTTTTACATCTATTTGGTGAATTTCTAAGTTTAGGGTTACACCGATCGATAAAAGTACTCTGATCGATGTGAATTTCGCCACAGAAGCAAATGTTTCATTATAATCAATTCCTTGTTGTTGCGAATATCCCTTGGCAACTAATCTCGCCTTGTACCTGGCAACCGATCCATCAGTGTTGAGCTTCTTTTTAAATACCCATCTGCATTCAATCAGCTTGCATCCCACAGGCACCTCAGGTACAATTGTCTATGTGTCATTATTCTTAAGTGATTTAAGCTCTTGATTGATTGCTTCCTCCCAAAGCTTTGCATTAAGTAGAGAAATTGCTTCCTTGTAGGTCATTGGGTCATCAGTCGATTCAATTAAATTAGCTTCTGGCATGCAATCTTGCCAAATTTGTAGAGCTTCAGTATCAATCAATTGTTTGATTAGCTCCCAGGTATTGTCATCATCATCATAGCCTAGCTATTTAACCAGATATTGCCCTTTTTTATCAATCTTGTATTCTCCGATGATTGCTTCAATGATATATTCTTGATCTTCCAGGTTGACAATTGTTAGAGATTTTAATATAATAGATTTATCAAATGTGATATCGTGGCTGATCTCTATCTTCCTATTGGTTGAATCCTAGAGCCTGTATGCTTTCTTTTCGTTATAATAGCCAATCATTTTAAGCTTTTTGGATCAAGGTGCTAGTTTTGACCTTTTTCCTTTACGAATATGTATATATGCATCAGCCCATATGATATGCAAGTTACTGATATCAGGCTTGTGACTGTGCTATAATTCAAATGGTGAAGCACTCTCCTTATTGGCTTGCATTGGCAATCGGTTGCGTAAATATATAGCACTTGCGGCAAGTTCAGCCCAAAGTTCGTCAGGTATATCGGCAGTGATTTTAACGGCCTGGATCGACTCCATCAATGTCTGGTTATATTGTTTGGCAACACCGTTTTGTTGCGGTGTGTCCGGCATCGTCATTTCATGATGAATTCTATTTTTGATTAAAAATTCACGCATCTCGGTGTTTACATACTCTCCTCCTCCATCTGACCGAAGAATCTTCAGTTTTTGGCCTGATTGTATTTCGGCGAACGCCTTGAATGTCTGGAATCGATCAAATGTATCACTTTTGTTGTCAATAAAATATGTTGTGACGTAGCGAGTGGCATCATCGATGAATGTTAATATATATTTCGCTCCATTGACTGATGGCATGGGTATCAGCCCGTACAGATCTGAGTGCACCCTTCTGATAGGCTCCATCGATCAATTTTTCACGTATCTGAATAGCTTGTGGTGTAACTTTGCGTATTTACACCCAGCGCATATTTTGATTTGTCTGGTCGACAGCTGCACATCTCTGAGCCCTGTAACAAATTTGTTGATTGATTGCAGAGTATTTTGGCTCGGATGATCCAGCCAGTGATGCCATAATGTATAGTCATCAATCTTGAAATTGGCGATGTTTGCTTCTAGCTCTAGCTCTGGTGATGTCGATAAATGAAATAGGTCACCATCGGCCTGTCCGATTTTGACTTCTTCGTGATCCGTGCCGATTTTAATTACTGATCTGTCACTTTTGAAGGTTATGTCATTTTCATCACGTGTCAATGCCCGTACAGATATTAAATTTCTGGTGATCTCTGGTATATATAAGACATCCTATAATTTCAGCTTGTCGTTGAGCTCAATTGTCCCAACATGTGTCGCGCGTAGTTTCTCGTTCCCTGCACACGTGACCAAGCCATCGTGCTCAGCCACCATCTCAAAAATCTCCAATTGGTTGAACATATATTGCGTGGCACCTGAATCAATGATAGCGCCAATCGCTAGATTTACTTCGGCTCTCAGTTTAGCCTTTTCTTTTTCTGTTTTTACCCAATCATTAAATTTGTTGCATTGAAATATTCCATGTTCTCCCTTACAGACATAACATTTCCGAGGGTGTCCTTGAAAATTCCCACCTCGATGGGCTCTGCGATCGCCGCCTCGGTCATTATAATGACCTCTTCAATTGTTTTCATTATTGTTGTTATAGCCTTGGCTTTATCCGGCATTTCCGCCTTAATTGTCACGACTGCCATCTCAGTAGCTGCCTCGGTCGCTGCCTCGGTAGCCGCCTCGGTCACCACCTCAGTAGCCACCTTGGTCTGTTGCATGGGCTTCATCACACCTTTATTTACTATCCGAGTCGAACCTGATGTATGTGAGTTATAAAGCCTCTAGCATTGTCAGCATATTCTCCTGCACAAGTATTAATTCCCGGTACCTGGGGCTTAGACCCCAGAAATATTGCAGTATAGCTTCTGTATCAGTCATATCTTCGATTTGTGCCATAATTCGGTTGAACGCATCATTATAATCTTCGATCGATCCCTTTTGCTTCATTATTGCAAGCTTATCACGCATTCATAACAATTATTCCATTGGTGCGTATTTTTACGTCATAGCCTCTTTAAGCTTATTCCACAAATCAAATTCTCCCAATGTGTTCATGTACCTCTATAACCACATTCTAGCATTGCCTGTAATTTTACTGATCACTGCATTGACTTCCTCCTTTTGTACTGATAGATTGGTACTGGTGATAAATTGCTCTATAGTATCAAAGTAATCGAACAATCTGGGTGCACCTCCTGATCCATTGAATTTGTTGATCAATCTCAGGTACTTCTTCACCAGATCATTAAGCTTTGTTGATGTTGTTGGTAATGGTGATGATGGATTGTCTTTGTAGCATATTGCCTTCTGTAGCTGCATTCTGATTGGTTGGTGTGCTAGGTGATGCATTTGTTTTGTTGATTTTTGCCATCAATTTGCCTATTAGGGTTGTCAGTGTGTCTAATTTATCTTCCTGATTTCTGATCGTTGTAGCCATCTGTTCCTGTCAATTGAGGCTAAATCCAATATTGCTCTGATGGTTACCATCCAATCCTTCATCGTCATCATCAGGGGGTTGATATCTGTTGTCTGTTTTTGATTTAGACTGCAATCTTGTTGATCTTGTTACTGATGATGATGATGTATATAGATTATCCATTTCGTTGTGTCATGTCGTTGAATGCTATGTCGTTACATGTTGTTTATTATATTGTTTTATCACGGTGTCATTTGTCGCATTGTGTATCGCGTTGTTTGATGCATTGTTTACAATGTTAAATAAACGCTTACTGTAATCACAGTTGTAATTGTATAGATGCTATGATTGCATAGATCTCAGGTTGTCGAGCTGCAATTCGAGCGGCTCGGGGCTCATAACCTGTGGAAATTTGATCTTCGAATGTGTGTTTTGGAGTAAAAGAGTGCACTG
Organism: Endogone sp. FLAS-F59071; assembly: GCA_003990785.1. NCBI lineage: Eukaryota > Fungi > Mucoromycota > Endogonomycetes > Endogonales > Endogonaceae > Endogone > Endogone sp. FLAS-F59071. The sequence continues at coordinate 26,476 of RBNK01000247.1, read as the reverse complement.
GCTTATGAAGCCAATATGCATGTATTTATTAATGCTAATTTATGATTGGTCAATATAAACAAAGATCATCTAAGCCACAATTGAATGACGTATAATCGATCATTGATGGGAGAGAGAGATATAATAAGCTAATAATTTCAACAATAAGTGCAGCTACTTAAGTTACTACTTGAATTTCTAATTAACTTAGCTAAATATAAGATATAAATTGATTGGCTAAGATATAATAGCAAATAATATATTAGGTTATAACATTATTTAATAATATAATAATATATTAGATCAGAGCAATATTATAGTTTATAATAATACTACAGATTATAATAATACTGAGAGTTATAACATTGTTATAGATTATATAACTATGATCAAAATTGATATTACATATCATATATTCCATCACAATATATAAAAAGATTATAAAAAGAAGTATAAAAGTATATTGTTATAGATCTCTTATATTCATATACAGGCCTAATATAGTTTATTTAATACTATAGAATGAATATATATTAGGTAATCTTAATCATACTATAGCATCAGATATGTACACAATGATCACTGCTCTTTAATACAATATAATATGACAGCCGACCCCCAACTTGACTGATTTTCACAAATTTTATACTACACTTGATTTAGGAGTTACCGTAACATTCTATATCCTTTCATTTTTAGTTAGTATCATTTTTAGCAAGCAATTTCGCCACCAGCAATGAACCTAGTTTTTAGCGACCGATCTCATTTTTATTAACGAAATATTATTTGCAGTTATCGAGTCATACTTGTAGCAAAGTCTTTATTATGTTGTTCATTCAGTTCTAGCAAATTTGTATAAATACCCCCTCTATTTTCTATCCAAATAAATCAGTTTGTACAGAGTCTTGGAATATCTCAATATTAGTCGTAGTAAAGCCTGAAGAGCACAGCACGAAGCTGTAGTAAGAATATGCAAAGGGAGATATCATGTCTATAATTCTGAGCATTCTCAACCGATGTATACATGGAATGACTGATTATTGGTACATTTGTCACAATAAGCTTTATTTATAACATTTGTTTTCTCTAATGATAAAGAGAAAGAATATAAAAGTTTGAAAATAGCAATACAACACCACTCTATAGATATATATAATTGATTCTACAAATATAAAAGAGTAAAGAAAAATGTTAATTATCTGAGGCAGAAGAGTGAAGAATAGGAGACAGTTATAATAAAATATAACAGAACATAACAACAAAAATAGTTTTTATAAAATATAGAGGTAATATCTGTAAAAGTTTAATTGAATAGTTAAGAAACAAAAATAGTAAAAATAAATTTAGAAATTCTGATGAGTATAATAAAACTTTACTAGATAAATTGTTGCTATTGGTAAAATATCACTTACTAGCTATGAAGGATATAGTACAGAGATGAATAAGATAACAATAATGAAGTAGTAAAGAGTAGTTAAAAGAGATAGATATATAGGAAGGAGTAGTAAGCTGGTGAACAGATAAATAAGATGAGATAATAGATAGATAAAGAGATAAACAAATAGATGGATAGAGGGATATATATAAATTACATAGCTCTTGATCAATACATAAAAGTAAAGCTATTTATTTAGATCTACTTGGATATTGATTGATTAACCTGATCAACTAACCTAATTAACCTCTGAAAATTCTTTTTTCTTATCAATATTAGATAGAATTGTAGGAAAAAAAGAATTAATATCAGAATTAGACTTCAAAGCTAGTTTAGAACTTCTTTTATCATTAACCTTAGTATCAGAGCATCTCTTAGAAGTTATTAAGTCTACAAATAATTTATAAAATATAATAAAAACATAGAATAAGAAAACTGTCAGTAAATAAAAATACTTTAGAAAGATATATACCTACTGTAGTATATACCTCAGATAGGATATTGCATTATATTATCAACTACTGGAAGTAGCTGAGTAGCCACTTTATTATCATTATCATTATTATTATTATTAGAATACTAGCTAAAAGCCTTAGCTACAGGAAACCCCCACTACTGACTAGAACTATATTTTTTATTATTATTGTCATTTTTAGTAGTACTAATAACTAAGATGTTAGACTAATCTATATTCATATCTATATCTGCATTTACATCCAAAGGACTCAGTATTGAACTGCTAAAGATTAGAGAATCAATATAATGTATAGAAGAAGCTAGTGATGCTAGAAGTTTAAAAAATATAAGAAAAGAAATTAGTAATAATTAAGGGTACTTCCAATAGATCATAATAGATACCTTATATCTATCTACCTATCTATTGATGCTTGGGAGGATAATTGATATCATTGTCCTCAAAATCTACCATATCTCAAAGATATTTGCTTAAAACACTAGAGCTTATCAAAAAATACTTACCATCATCACTATTACTGTCTACCATAATTTGAGAACAAGAACTTATGAGAGAACTTCTATAAATGACCTTATAACTATCATTATTATCTTGGTAATGTTTGCTAAGAACACTTAAAGAAAGACTTGACTCTATAAAATCATTAAGAGTAACTGGATATTATTGGTATTGTGAAGTTATAGTAAAAGTATAGAGAAAGAAGTAGTATATAATTTAGAAGACTTTTTAGAGTTACAAAAAGACAGATGTTAGATAACTCTATTTTTATCCACTAGAATCATATGTGAATAAGTACTCATACTTGAATCTTAATGCAACTCTAAGAACTTACCTAGAAAGAGATACCTTATTGCTGATCCAAATAGATAACTCTTATTAGAGAGAAAGGACAGATAAATTTAAACAATAAGAAAGCAAAACATATAATGAGATCCCTAGTTAAGAAAAAAATTGCTAAAAGCAAATTATCAAAAAAACAGAATCATTCATGAATTTCATACTCTAAGACCTTATAACCAACACTTTATAATAAAATTCAGTAAGACTGACATATAGCATTCAGACATATATACATATATATACACTTAAATTACTTATCCCATTATTAATAGTTATAACTCTAGCTCAAATAACTAATGAATAAACTAAAAAAAGCTAGAGAATATCTGACTAAAGATCTAATCTACTAAATAACTAAAGGGTTAGAAGGAAAATAGATAAACAAATTAGCTGGTATCTGAAAACAAGCTTTGCAGTAAACAAAACATTAACCCCTAGGTATAAACAAATAAATCACATACCTAAATTATAAGGAATGTACTATACTGCAACTGCCACATATAATAAAATCTAGAGTTTACTTACCAAAATCAGTAGAATGACTTATATATATACTATGCAGAGAGATTCTTAAGGATTCTAGTATAATCTGTGATGAAAAACAAAAACAAAAGAAGTCAAAATAACCAAAATAAAAAAGATAAGTATTATAAATCCAGAACAACTATATACCTAAACAGATGTACCTATATACCTAGACAGATCAGTATATGCAATGATAATATAGAAAAAGAGAAAGAAAAGTGAGCCCAAGTCTTCAGTTATATATATATATATTTTTTTTTAATATTTTAATGCCCCCAGAGTCTATTTTATTCAGTTATTTATTCATCAAACAATTATTTCATTTATTTTTTATTCAATTGATTGATTTTATCTCTTTTTTTTTTTACTTTTCATTATATTGAATAATAATATATTTTTATCTAATATATATTTCATTTATCATCTCAATAACTTATTCTCTTTTATTCAGATCAGATATTATTATATCATTTTTATTATTTTTAGTGATCTTTGATGAACATCTATTTTATTTATTTACATTTAGATATTATTTGATATATCATTATTTTATTATTCCTTTAATTTTATTTTATATCCAGAAGTCATTTGTTTATAGAAATATGATGAGCTACTTCTTTATTTAGTAATATCTTTATCAAGAATATTATTTTCTTATTTTTATATTTTTGAATAACTTAGACAGATTTAACTAAAGACTGTAACAATATTATACTTACTATTTAGATCATATATATAATTTCAGAGACTTATATTCAAAGGAGCTTATTTTATTAGCTTCTCTATTCACCTTTAGTCTTGAGAATGAGACCTTTCAGTTAATCTTCTAGATATAACAATTGATAAGTAATTTGCCTAATTTTCAAGAATATTTTGTAACCTTCTAGTGATGATTCCTGATCTTATCTATCACTAATTATCTCTTAGATATCAGGTCATCTCTTTGAGCTGTTTTTTGTAATTCAGATTATCTAATAATTTGCAATAATCAGATAGTATTTTTATAGTGAAGCTATCTTTTCTTAGTTTCCTTAATCCTTCAAAATTATATAAATATCCTCTCTATTTCTATTTAAATATATCAGTCTGGTCAGAGTTTTTGAAATATCTCAAAACAGAGATAGTATTTTTATTGTTTAAAACATCTTAAAATAGAGATATATAGTATTTTTATCTAACTGATGTATATATATATAATGACTGATTATTAGTATATTTGTTATACTATTAATACTTAGGTTATTATTATTTTATTAGCTTATATTCTAGTTCAATTTTGTATAAATAGCTTTAATATTTTACTTAAATAAAGATTTAGTTAAATTAAAGTTAAATTTATCTTAGTTATTTCTATAATAAATATTCTACTTATTATATTATGATAGCTAACCCCCAAATTATTTGATTTCCACAAACTTACTACTATGTTTGATTTAGTTATAGTTACCTTCTGTTTTTAAATATTTGTACTATATGACCATATCTACAGCTGCAAGTTACTTACTTTAGTAGTGAGGACACTATAAAAGATATATACCATCTATTATAATAGTGAGAATACTACTCTAGTAGTGACTATGTAATTTACAATGACTAAATTATTATCTTTATAGCAAAGTCTTTTAGTTCTTTAATTCTATATAAATACCCCCTTCATTTCTATCTAAATAAATCAGTTTGCATAGAGTCTTAAAATATCTTAATATCAGTTATAGTAAAGTCTAAAGAGTATAGTATATTTAGCTGTAGTAAGGATATATAAAGAGAGATATCACATCTGATACTCTAAGCATTCTCACTTGATACATATGGACAAATAACTGATTATTAGTATATTTGTCACATCTTAGTGTCAACTGACAGGAGAGTTATTAAAAGACTAACTCTTATATCTTCATTCAAGCAAGACTGAACTACCCCTTCAAGTAACAATAGCACACCCATAGTAGAAGACAGTATTGTTCAAGATAGATTACTAAAGGATACCCTCACTTTTCATATGAAGAAGATCACTGAACAGCTCTAGCTCTAAAGAAGAAGAATTCATTATACTTGACCCCTCTAATGGTGACTATAGTAAAATAAGAGAATCTATTATCTCTCTAATAATATATGATGGGTTATCATCAGATAAAGAATCAGCTATCGATTTTAGTAACAATTTACAAGCATTATTTTACAAAACATCCAATAACAAATTAGATGACAAACTAGAAATCAATATATATGAAATAACAGAAAGACTACTAACCTTCACTAGTTATATACTAGCTGAATCAGTAATCAAGTTTATTGAAAACTTGCAGATTTATAATGTAATCTGACAGTTCAACAATATCACAAAAGTAAATATTCTAGAAGCAGTCTTATGAGGACCTACCAAGATTGCATATAATGCTACAATACTTACTATAGCAGTAAACAGAGAATTTAATATAGGAGTAGGAGGAGCAAATGTAGAGACCAATACTACAGTAATCTTCACTAATACTATCACATAGTTAAGAGCTATCTACTATATAGCTAATATATAGCAAAGTATGAAAGATCAGCTAGTATCAATATATCAGAGGATGAATGAAAGCCTACTTATCTTTTATATAAAAATCCAGCATGCAATAGACCTTATAGGATATTTAGTAGCTAACCAGAACCTCATCATCAAGCAGTCTTTTATAAATAAACTTTACTAAGAAATTGCTTTTTAAGTATACTCTAGCTTAGTTAGACTGAACTATATATAGAAGGTTGATTATATATAGAGATATTAGGCTATATAAAACCTAAATTAAGATATAATACAATAGATACTGCTGAACAACCTCTAAGAACCCTATATGATACCAGCAGTTATATCTATCATTATATCAGCTATAGTTAACTAGAGAGCAGCCTTACAAAAAGACTTAGCCATAGACAACCTTATTGAATAAATAAGCAAGATGACCATGTACATTTCAGACCTTAAAAGGCAAATTGATACATAACAACTGGTTTAATGATTTATAGCAAATCTGACTTTTATAATTAGATTAAATACATATCCAATTGGGAATCCAAGGTGCTTTAGGTATAACTAAGATAGGTATATATCTAGAGATTATACCCAACCAGACATGAGAATATATAGGAAATGTGGAGAAAAAGAGTACTATACTTCTAGATATATGATAGAAATAAGTAGGATTGCTTAACTAGAAACTTAAGGATGAACCCAGATAAATGTTATTATCTTTGAAGAAGAAAACTTTGACAGTGAAGATGAATACAATTAGATAGAAGCATTCCTAGCTATGCAAGAAAATGAAAACCTGGACATCCCAAGAAAGTAGGATCTCCCTATATAATGAAAACCCCATAGATAGCATAATGAGTATAAGAATATGAATTCAATAGTAATAAACAAGATAAGCTCTTTAAAGAAGAAGTTAACCACATTATCTGAGAAGACATACCAATATCTAAAGCACCTACAAGTAAAGGAAATAAGGAACACAAGTTATGGAAATCCAAGAAATACAGTCTAGACATATGGAAAGAAATAGAAGATATGATAATCCCAGTCAAAATAGGACAACTTACTAAATTTCTAACATTCCAACAGCAAATTAGAAAGGGGATAAGTGATGTACAATTTAGATATAAAGTAGTAGAGATCAATGTAGCATAGCAATCAGAAGATAATAAATTACAAAATTCCTTGATATACTTACAATATTAAATTGAAGAAATTATAATATCATGCATCATTAACATAGGTGCTAGAGGATGCATTATTAGTAAAACGATGCTTAACTGACTTGGATGATAGATTGAAGAAGCTACAACTATAACAATTATAGTAATAGATGGATATGTTATAACACCACTTGACAAAGTACACAAATTACCTATCCACTTTAGTAAACTTATCATCTCAGTATCAGCAATAGTGGTTGATACTACCTCATATAATCTTATTATTGGAAACAACTAGTTGAAGAAGATACATGCAATGATCAACCTCGAAGTATGCAAAATGTGAATTACTTGGAAGGGACATTGTTATAAAATACCTATCAACTTAGAAAGAGAAGTCTACCTGTAGATGATAGACAGTGATGATGAGGATAAATAGAAGGAATTCTTTATAATACAGATTAAATAGACTAACTAGAAAGCCAAGCCATTAGAATGAAAAAGTAAACAAGCTGCTAGATTTAATCTCTCTATCATCAAGGATATCGAACTACAACCTGGAGAATCATGCATAGTCGGAATAGAAATCACCATGAAAATACCCCAAGGACATTATAGTTAGATCAAACCAAGGAGTTCCCTTACAGTTGCCAGAATTACAATTGATGCAAGAGTAATTAATACAGATTATATAGATAAAATCAAAATAGTAGTTATTAACTGACATTGATTCAATATGGCCAAACTTTATAGAGAAGATCAAGTTATGTAGTTAATAATCATATCTATCTAGACTAGCAAAATAGTAGAAGTGACCAATCTTGAAGAAACAGCCAGAGAAGATAGAGGATTTAGATTGACTGGGGCTAATATTGTAAAAATCATGACAGATCTCAAGCATGCACCCAAGATGGCAAATAAGAAGGCTTATATAATTGGAAAACAACTTGGCAAAGAAGAAAAGAATAAACTGAAATTACTCATCAATGAATATTCTAATATCTTCACAACAACTTTCAAGAAGATCAACTTGAAGCTACCAAAGTACTTTCATTATATTAATGTCCAAGAGCACTTACCAATCAAATGTGCACTATATAGAACATCACTCATATACATCAAATGGCAATAGGAAGAAATTGATGACATAGTTAAAGGAGGAATAGCTGCTGAAACAGATAGCCTATAGAGATTCCTAAATATTATTATACTAAAAAAAGGATTAGAAGCTAGAACCTTTACTCTAAGAATATATACTGATTTCAGAAAGCTTAATAACATCATCAAAAGAGATACATTCTCAATATCAAGAATTGATAATATCTTTTTGAAAATACCAGTTTATATAAGCCTTTACACTACTTTCAATATGACTAGTAGATATTATCAGATGGGACTCGATGAAGAATTATAAGAGATTACCTTATTCATAATACTGCAAAGCTATTGGAAATATTTACAAATGCTGTTCAGACTCAAGAATACATTAGTAAGTTTTCAAAAGATAATAACCAAGATTTTCAGAAAAACACTACTAGTTTATATCGATGATATCATAATATTTATAGTAACATTCCTAGATCATATCAAGGTACTATGTGAAGTATTCAATCAAATGAGAACTGTGGGTCTTTATTTAAAACTAAAGAAGTATACATTTGCTGCCAAGAAAGTCATGATACTTAGATATATTATTGACAAAGAAGGAATCCAAACTGACTCAGTCAAAGTGAAAGCTGTTACCAAATTCAAATAACCTATGAACTGAACAGAGATATATATCTTTCTGGGATTAGCCTTATACTACTGCCAATATATATAAAATTTTATAAGCCTAGTCAAACCCCTGTATACAACCCTTATAAAAAGCTACAACTAGATAGAAATTAATGAAAAATAAAGCAAATTTGAGCAGAAGATACTCAATATATTAAAGAAGGCTCTGGCAACAGCACCTGTATTGGCAAAACCAAACTGGACTAAGCTTTTTAAGCTGTATATAGATACAAGTGTAGTAGGAGTAGGCATAATCCTTTCATAAGATGATACTAAAGGTCTAGAATAGGTAATTTGTTATACAAGTAGAGGAACTCGTGGTGCTGAGAAAAATTATGAATCAACTAAATTAGAGTATCTCACAGTTATATAGGCAGTCAAGTGGTTTAGAAATTACCTATTAGATGATATTTTGAAGTCATCACAGACTATTCAGCACTTAAATAGTTGTTTAACAGACCTAATCCAAGTAAAATATATATATATTGGATTATGATACTTTAAGAATATGACTTCATAGTGAAATTCAGAAAAGGAAAGACAAGTCAGAATACTGATACACTTAGTAGAATACCATTATTAGATGCTCAAGATAGGGTATAGCAATGAATGTAATACTGTACTATAATCTAGTAATTTGGTTGATGAGGAGAGAAATTAGAGAAGATATAGAGAATTGGATAAAGAACATTTTATCAACTACAGGCAGACATATATAATCATTTATTATCTGGATATATAGGCCAGAACAATACCCTCTATTGACTTAGAAATTCAGCATAGTGGCTTAGAATGCAAGACAATATAACTAACTTTGTATAAAACTATGACATATACTAAAAATGAGCAAGAGCAAAAGATATACCCTGAGCTGCTTTTGTAACTATCAAGGCTGAGCCATTTTCGTACATTAAGATAGATGTTATAGATTCTTACCAGTTTTTATAGAAAAACTATTGATGTTGCAAAACTTACTTATGTAGAGATTGCTCAAATCTGCCAAGCTATTGAAAATAAGATTACCTTACTTTTATCTAGTCTCGAGGATAAGCTTTTCCTAGTTGAGCCCCCAGATGTGATGGCCAACCTCCAAATTATTTGATTTCTACAAACTTACTACTATATCTAATTTAGTTATAGTTATCTTCTATTTTTGAATATTTATACTATATGACTATATCTACAGCTACAAGCTACCCACTTTAGTAGTGAGGATACCACAAAAGATGTATGCTATTTACTATAGTAGTGAGGATACTGTTGAAATTTAATCTTTGAATGTGTGTTTGGAGTAAAGAGTGCACTGGCTTATGAAGCCAATATGCATGTATTTATTAATGCTAAATTATGATTGGTTGATACAAAACAAAGATTGTCTAAGCCATGATTGAGTGATGTAATGATCAATTGTTGATAGGAGAGATATAATAAGCTAATAATTTCAACACTCCCTCTGCTTGATATATCTCGATAAAAAAATAAATAAATAAAAAATAAAAGAATAAAAATAAAATATTCAACTATATGTCATGAATGGCATCCATGAAGTACATTTACTGTAAATAATTATATATAAAATACTACTTGAGTGATAAGAAAGACGTGATAAAGAACATAAAATTTTAAAAAAGAAAAAATGTTAATTATATAAGCCCATTTTTGCGATCAACATTTCAAGTCTTGGTCACGCAAGTGGCTTGGTTAATGCATCAGCGATTATTTCATCTGTTACCATGTAAACGATATCTATCACCTTTGATTCAACTTTCTCTTAAATAAAGTAATATTGAATGTCAATATGCTTTGATCGAGCGTAATTAATTGGATTTTTGGCAAGGGCAATTGCTGATTGGTTGTCTTCAAATAAGGTTGTTGCACAATTCGGCAAATATCCTAGCTCATCTAATAGGGTGCGTAGCCAAATGGCTTCTTTCGTCGCATGTGCTAATGCTATATATTCTGCCTCAGTTGTTGATAGGGCAATGGTTGCTTGGCGTTTGCTTGACCAGCTGATGGCTTCTCCTGATAGGTTGAAGATATAGCCCATGGTTGATCGTCATGTATTAATGTCTCCTCCCCAGTTAGCATTACTAAAATCGATCAGTCTTAGATCCTGATCACGTCCAAGGCACAGCTTATAATTGGCTGTTCCTTTAATATATCTTAATAATCGTTTGAGGGCATGGTGATATTCTTGCATTAGATTGGCCGAAAATTAACTGATGATGCTGACAGCAGCAGCTAGATCAGGTCTTGTCCCGATCATCAGGTACATTATGCTACCGATCATTTATCTGAATAGACTTTGGTCTGTAGATTTTCCTCCTTCAGCTTTGAGTTGAATGGATGGATCAAAGGGTGTGCTGATTGGCTTGGCATCCATCATGTTAAATCTTGTAATGATTTGATTGGCAAAGTGACTTTGATCAATTATGATCGTATATATTTTTCGATCACACATAACTTGAATACCCAAAAAATGTTTAATTTCGCCACAGTCTGTCATATCGAATGTGTTGCTAAGTTCCATCTTGAATTTGTTCATTGTTTCCATTGAATCAGCCAGAATTAGTAGATTGTTGATATATATGGCAATAATTATCAGCGATTGATATTGATCGTCTTGTCTTCTCCTTAGATAAATGCTGTAATCTGATTGTAGTCTTGTAAAATTTGATTGGCTGAGGTAGTTGTCAATCTTCTGATTCCACATACGAGGTGATTGCTTTAGTCTATACAGTGATCGATTGAGCTTACACACAGCTCTCGGTGACAGCTCCAATTGGTCAATTCCTTCAGGTACTATTATGTAGATCTCTTCATCAAGATCACTATTCAGGAATGTAGTTTTTACATCCATTTGGTGAATTTCTAAGTTCAGGACTGCACTGATCGATAAGAGTGCCCTGATCGACGTGAATTTTGCTACGGGGGCAAATGTTTCATCATAATCAATTCCTTACTATTGTGAATATCCCTTGGCTACTAATTTCACTTTGTACCTGGCAACTAATCCATCAGTGTTGAGCTTCTTTTTAAATACCCATCTACATCCAATCGGCTTGCGTCCCACAGGCACCTCAGGTACAATCGTCCACATATCATTATTCTTAAGTGATTTAAGCTCTTGATTGATTGCTTCCTCCTAAAGCTTTGTGTCAGGTAGAGAAATTGCCTCCTTATAGGTCATTGGGTCATCGGTCAATTCAATTAAATTAGCTTCTGACATCCAATCTTGCCAAATTTGTAGAGCTTCAGTGTCGATCAATTGTTTGATTGGCTCTCAGGTGTTGTCGTCATCATCATAGCCTAGCCATTTAACCAGACATTGCCTTTTTTCATCAATCTTGCATTCTCCAATGATCACTTCGATGATATATTCTTGATCTTCTGGATTGATGATTGTTGGGGATTTTAATATAATAGATTCATCGAATATGACATCGCAGCTGATCTCTATCCTCCTATTGGTTAGATCCCAGAGCCTATACGCCTTCTTTTCGTCATGATAGCCAATCATTTTAAGCTTTTTGGATCGGGGCACCAGTTTCGACCTTTTTCCCTTGCAAATATGCATATATGCATCAGCCCATATGACGCGCAAGTTACTGATATCAGGCTTGTGACCGTGCCATAATTCAAATGGTGAAGCACTCTCCTTATTGGCTCGCGTTGGCAATCGGTTGCATAAATATGTAGCACTTGCGGTAAGTTCTGCCCAAAGTTCGTCAGGTATGCCGGCAGTAATTTTAACTGCCTGGATTGACTCCATCAATGTCTAGTTATATCGTTTGGCTACACCGTTTTGTTGCAGCATGTCCGGCGTCGTCATTTCATGATGAATTCTGTTTTTGATTAAAAATTCACGCATCTTGGTGTTTACATACTCTCCTCCTCCATCTGATCAGAGAACCTTGAGTTTTCGGCCTGATTGCGTCTCGGCGAATGCCTTGAATGTCTGGAATCAATCAAATGTATCACTTTTGTTATCAATAAAATATGTTGTGACATAGCGAGTAGTATCATCGATGAATGTTAATATATATTTTGCTCCATTGACTGATGGCGTGGGTATCAGCCCGCACAGATCTGTGTGCACCCTTCCAATAGGCTCCATCGATCGATTTTTCACGTGTTCAAAAGGCTTGCAGTGTGACTTCACGTGTTCACACCCAGCACATATTTCAATTTGTCTGATTGATAGCCGTACATCTCCAAGCCCTGTGACAAATTTGTTGATTGATTGCAGAATATTTTGGCCCGGATGGCCTAGTCAGTGATGCCATAATATATAGTCATCAATCTTGAAATTGGCAATGTTTGCAATCTTGGAATCGGCTATGTTGGAATCGGCGATGTTTGCTTCTAGCTCTAGCTCCAGTGATGTCGATAAATGAAATAGGTCACCATCGGCTTATCCGATTTTGATTTCTTCGTGATCTGCACTGATTTTAATTACTGATCCGTCACTCTTAAAGGTTATGTCATTTCCGTCATGTGTCAATGCCTGTACAGATATTAAATTTCTGGTGATCTCTGGTATATATAAGACATCCCATAATTTCAGCTCGTCATCAAGCTCAATTGTCCCAATGTGCGTCACATGTAATTTCTCATTCCCTGCACATATGACCAAGTCGTCATACTCAGCCACTATCTCGAAAAGCTCCAATTGGTTGAACATATGTTGTGTGGCGCCCGAATTGATGATAGTGCTAATCGCCAGATTTGCTTCAGCTCTCGGTTTAGTCTTTTCTTTTTCTTTTTCTATTTTTACCCAATCGTTGAATTTGTTGCATTGAAATATTCCATGTTCTCTCTCACAGACATAACATTTCCGAGAGTATCCCTGAAAATTCCTGCCTCGATTGGCTCCGCAATCACTGCCTCGGTCACCTCTGTCATTATGACCTCCTCGATTGTTTCCGTTATCATTGTTGTAGCCTCGGCTTCGTCCGGTGCTTCCGCCTTGATTGTCGCGACTGCCACCTTGGTAGCCACCTTGGTCACCGCCTCAGTATCTGCCTCGGTTGCCGCCTCGGTAGCCGCCTCTGTCTGTCGCGTGGGCTTCGTCGCGCCTTTGTTTACTATCCGGGTCGAACCTGATGCATGCGAGTTGTAAAGCCTCCAGCATTGTCAGCATATTCTCTCACACAAGTATTAATTCCTGGTACCTGGGGCTTAGACTCCGGAGATATTGCGGTATAGCTTCTGTATCGGTCATGTCTTCGATTTGTGCTATAATTCGGTTGAATGCGTCATTATAATCTTCGATCGATCCTTTTTGCTTCATCATCGCAAGCTTATCGCGCATTTGTAACAATTGTTCTATTGGTGCGTATTTTTGCGTCATAGCCTCTTTAAGCTCATTCCACAAATCAAATTCTCCTGATGTGTTCACGTACCTCTGTAACCACATTCTAGCATTGCCTGTAATCTTACTGATCGCTGCGTTGACTTTCTCCTTTTATACTGATAGATTAGTGCTGATGATAAATTACTCTACGGCATCAAAGTAATCAAACAATCTGGGTACACCACCTGATCCATCGAATTTGTTGATCGATCTCAGGTACTCCTTCACCAGATTATTAAGCTTTGTTGATGTTGTTGGTGATGGTGATAGTCGTGGCATATTGCCTTCTGTAGCTGCGTTCTGATTGGTTGGCGTGCTAGGTGATGTGATTGTTTTGTCGATTTTTGCCATCAATTCGCCCATTAGGGTTGCTAGCATATCTAATTTATCTTCCTGATTTCTGATTGTTATAGCCATCTGTTCCTGTCAATCAAGGCTAAATGCAATATTGCTCTGATGGTTGCTATCCAATTCTTCATCGTCGTTAAGGGTTTGATATCTGTTGTCTGTTTTTGATTTTGACCGCAATCTTGTCGATCTTGTTGCTGATGACGATGATGTGTATAGATTGTCTATTTCGTTGTCATTGAATGCTATGTCGTTACATGTTGTTTATCGCATTGCTTTATTATGGTGTCATTTGTCGCATTGTTTATTGCTTTGTTTGATACGTTGTTTACAATTTTAAATAAACACTTACAGTAATCGCAGTTGTAATTGCATAGATCTCAGGTTGTCGAGCTGCAATTCGAGCAGCTCGGGGCTCATAACCTGTTGAAATTTGATCTTCGAATATGTGTTTGGAGTAAAGAGCACACTGGCTTATGAAGCCAATATGCATATATTTATTAATGCTAAATTATGATTGGTTGATACAAAACAAAGATCGTCTAAGCCACGATTGAGTGACGTAATGATCGATCGTTAATGGGAGAGATATAATAAGCTAATAATTTCAACAGATACTACTCCAGCAGTAACTATGTAATTTGCAATGACTAAATTATTATCTTTGTAGCGAAGTCTTTTAGTTCTTCAATTTTATATAAGTACCCCCTTTATTTCTATCTAAATAAATCAGTTTATACAGAGTCTTAGAATATCTTAATATCAGTCATAATAAAGCCTGAAGAGTATAACATGTTTAGCTGTAGTAAGGATATGCAAAGAGAGATATCACATCTAACACTCTGAGCATTCTCACTTGATATATATAGATGAATAACCAATTATTAGTACATTTGTCACAATATATAATAATCTTAAAATAGCTTTATAGAATAGATCATTAATACTTAAATCTCAAAATTACATATCTAAAATTATTAATAAGATTATCAAAAAACATATCAATCTAAGATATGCAGATATTGATATACTATTTCCTAATAGACTTTACTAGTTTTTCTACTAAAATTTACCCTTTTGAGATTACAATAAGTTAATTATAAGTAAAACTAATATATACTTTAATTATATATATATATATATTATATAAATGATTTATAATAAGATTTTAAATTAGTTTATTATTTTACTTATTTTGCTTTGCTATTAAGATATAAAGTAATAAATAAATATAGATAAGATAAGAGGTAATGATAATACTGATCTATAATAATAACTAAGTTAGGAATTATTATAAAATTAATATTCTATTCTATAATGTAATTAATTAATTTATCTTTCTATATAAAAGCCTTATAGAGAGTTTTAACAAGCTCTTTACCTAGTTTCTAAACTTCAACAAACCAAAGCTGAGCCACAGATGCTTTTATCAGATTCCATCAAGGTTAAGTATGAATGCTTCATTGATGAAACAGAACTACTAACAGGATTTAAAGAATACATGACTGAATGAATCTTTGCGCTTTTCCACAAGTATGAATGGGTTCTCCAGAACTACTATGGGAAAACTCAGAACATTGCCAGCAACCCCCAACCGGTAACCACCAACCCATCGAATATTACTACACCATTATCGTGGAGTAAATCGTTACACCAATCATCCACTCCCACACCATCGTCACGGAAACTGCTACAATGAGCCAATGATATGAAAATTATCAACACAGACCATCGCTGTAGAAACCAACTCATATTGTAGATAATAACTCATACGTCTTTTTATTTATCAAAATTAGTAAAATAGCATGCGACATCAAAATCATTTGCATAAAAAATCAAAATATTTTTGTGCATAATGAGATATCGAAATACCATAGGCATAACGAATATCAGCTGACATCATAATTGACATAAAAAAATTTATCATATATTTGCCCAGTTGTGGCAAGTCTGTATCTTTGTCGATATATCGCTTTAATTTTTCACTTATCTTGGCTAATGTAATACAAAAGAGAATCAATTAGCAGAGGTAAAAGTAATCTCTTTAAATATTATTACGCGCAGATTATTTACTCCCAAGCCTACCATATCATCTAGTTGGCATCTTCGTGATTCACCATTACGTAATCGTCTCCAATTTTATCTTCGGCGTCGGCCACTACATGCGTCATACTGAGGTTGTCATTGACTTTGTTCTGCACCAGAAAATCCTTTAAACGATTGCTCACCGCTTGAAAATGAGCAAGCAAGCATTCGAATTTCTCTGGGACGACGCTCCCTGCGTGCGACAAGGTTGATGCAAGCTCATCGATGACGAGAACCCCGGGCATAACAGATTCTTTATGAAAGCGGGAAGGAGCCTTGGACTTGATAGGCATAGGCACCTTTGCCTGCTCGAGGATTGTTGAAATAAGTGTCTCTTTGATAGCATCTTTCTTGCCTTTGAGTATGTCCAACTTTACGGTAAGCCACGAGCCTTGGTCGATGGTTTTATACAACTTTGGGTCGTTTAGAAAAAAAAGTTGCCGTTGCAAGGTTGTAAGTTCCTCATGTAGCAGATTTAAGGAAACCCGATGGAGCGGCATGTATTTCGTCGCCTCTTGGATACATTTTCGCAAAGCCAGGGGTGTGTCAGGCAGAAGTTGGCTCATCAGCTTAGTTAACTCTGGATCTTCAGTTTTCGCCGCTTCAATATCCGAGCGCGATATGCCACTGTATGGTCCTTTGCCGTCCATCGCAACCTGCCACAAAAACAGTCCAAAGCTGTACACATCTTGATGTTTATCACGTTTCCACTCCAATAGCTCGGGATGTGTCTTAAGTCCCAGACTAGTGCATTCCGGCGCAGCGAAAGCGGGGGTCCCACCAACGTTGCTCAACGATGACAATGTAGAGCTGAAGCCGAAGTCCGATATCTTGGCGGTAGACGTACCATCGTCTTTGTCGAATACAAGCACATTGCCCGCCTTGATATCACCGTGCCTGTATTTAATATAGTATTAGTTTCTGATTATAAATTTAAATAAAAAATAAAACTGAAAAAATTGAAAAATTGAAAAAACGGAAGGTAGAAATGCTTACACTATATTTTCACTATGCAAAGCCAATAAGCCTTCGCAGACATTACAACACAGGCGCAATTTCTCAGTCCAAGAAATGGGTTGACCTCTCCGACGGGCTTCAGAGAGATAACGGTCTAACGAACATTTTGCGAGTTCAACGATAAGTATGGGAGTTGACTGATCGAACGTCAGCCCGCGGAGATTGACAATGTTCGGATTTTGTTTGAGCAGCTCCATGATTGTCAATTCGCACTTGATCACGGAAAGTAAACGGTGGTCTCTTTCCTCCATGTGAGGACGCTTGAATGCAACCTTGATCTCCGTTCCGTCAATGTTACAAGTTCCTTTAAACACCTCCATCGAGCCACCGCGTCCTATTTGCTCGCCGATGCCACAGTCTTTAATCGAGTAAATAGAACCTGCCGGTACGAGACTTTCGATATCCTTCCGTAATCTGACGTAAACATTCCGTTGGCTAGTGATGATAGACCAAGCCCACCGAGTTCGTTGGAATACAAGAATAAATGCAAGATGAATATCACAAATTGAGACGAACATGTATTATTTGTGAAAGTGAATGATAACAACATACTTTTGGTTTCCATCATTAGTCGCTGCCATGCTCCCATGACTGCCATTATCGTTGGAAGTATCTTCTCTGCCACGCTTTTTTCTGGGACCGTTATAGGAACTGTTGTCATCAGAAGTCGAATTCGACGAATTCGACCGCGTAAAGGGCCGGCAGAGGTCAGCTGTTTTGTAAAGCTCGCATGCATAGCAAACATTGCCATTTCCAACGCACGGAATTTTGCGTCTGACGCATTCGCCGCACGTTCCTGGGCAACGCCTACGCCTAGCGCTGACGGAGCAAATCGCACCTTCGGCGTTACATTTGTCACAGGGAAATGTGTGCGAGCATGGGATTCTCTTGACAGAACAACGGTCGCATTTCAGCTTACTGCGCAAACTAGAGCTTTGCAAACCAGAGCTTTGCACATTGTCAGAAGGTGGGCGAGTGGACGTTTCGAGTGCTTGAGCGGTGAGATTATAATCCTCGGTTTCGCCGCTGGGGATGTCCATCAGCGGTTCTAACTGGATCGACCTGGAGATGCAGTCGGAGCATAACTTAAGCGGGCTTTAAAATGCAGATGAACTTTATTAATTGGCCATCCTAATTTTCAAGCATGCATCATCATAATAGGCAAGTACACACCCGAAGTCTCGAATCATAACGGAATGTTTCGAACACAAACTGCATGAAACAATAATACCACAGGTGTTGGGATTGCTGGATAGGTAATCGGTGTCGTTTGGGATCAGTGTACGGCGGTCCGACGCAGCTGCCACGACCTCATCCGCGAGCTGAGGGGAAGCATCCACGTCACTGAAAATGTCCGAGTCACTGATAATGTTTCAAATTAACACATCATGGAAAGTTGGCTTCGCGAAATTGTTCAATGGTTGCGGTTTCTACTTACAAAAAATCGTAGAGCGTGACAATGCATGTCTCTAGCCCTTTGTTGCAGCATTCCAAGCATACATCTGACTTGGACGGAGTCAGCTGGGCCAAACATGTTTTCCCGTTGGCTTCACAATTCCTGCAAGGCGGGACCTGCTCTTCAAAGGTTCTCTGTACTTTCTGGAAATTCTCCATGATTTCTTGTCGATAGTGCTTGAGCGCGGGGGGGTCTTTGTAACATTCGTGGAAAGCAACGCGTCTTCGTGGAAAGCGGAATCCTCGTGGAATAACCACGTGATTTCCGAACGGTCCATATATATATATAAATTAATTAATTTGGAGTTTACAAATGTGACTATCTTCTTTTTTAAGTTCGCCAGAGTCTAGTCCCGAGGGGTATACATTTAGGGGGCCAACGCCCCCAACGCGCCCAACTCACCCAACAGACACAATATTCCCACCACGTCTAACCGGTGCCCAGGTGTTGGTTACCAATCCCCAAAGTACTCGCCATACCCGAATTATATGAATAACCTTTTTTTTTTTTTTTTTTTTTTTCTAAATTGAATTCATTAATGATTTGTCCAAAGCCATTTATTGAGCATCAATATTAATAACTCTATGTGGAATTCTTCCATGCGATTTATATTTCCTTACTGTATATTCTGCAGCTTTCAGTATGAGGCCACATTGGTATACATTCATGTATCTTTGTGAATATCATGCAAATCTTTGAATTGTCTTGAGATCTACTGATGCTAGAGCTTCTAGGATAGTAGACTTCAGCCCTCCCCATGTGTAGTCACAGTTAATGCTTTGTTGCACCCCAAAAGTGCTCAATATAATTAAGTACTTCAGGTAGAAAATACACTTGTGACCCTCAGCTTCAGTAGTCTCAGCAATGAGAGACTTCTGAGTATGGAAATCTGGCTGGGCAACAATCGATAGTATCATCATTGCAACTCTTACATTGTACTAGCAACTTTCCCGACTCTGACCAAAGACCACACTCAGTTAAGACAACCAAAAAAGGGCTCTAAAGAGTGAGCTGCTCTCCACTCTTCTATATGTCAGTTCTAGATAATAGTGCTCAGCCACTGAAATTGGCAGTCACGAGCGGAGTAAAATGATCAAAAAGGGCTATAGAACGAAAGCCAAAAAGCAGTTCTATACTTCTATAGAGCCCATTTGGTCAAAATGTGTGTGGGGTGTAAGCCTATAGGATTTGAATTTGGTCTAAAAAAGTGTGAGAAATTGCGTCTACGCATATTTTCTTACACATCCAAAATAATTTCACGGTCATCGTTCGGTATTTTTGGCGGCGGCGTGAATTGAGAGAAACTTAATAAGCTGCTGCGGAAGTCGGTCACCGGGTCTTCAGTTAAATCTGTCAGTTAAATCCATCTGTTATACGAAAATATGAATATAAGAAAATACTAGTCTTGATAAGGATAATACTAAGAAGTGGGCTCCATAGACAAACGATTCCTGGGAATTCGTGCAAACGTGGGATATTTCAAAAATATGGTCTGTTCCACCCGAGCTGATACAAAATTAACTACTTTAAAATTTATATAATTTTGAGCATTTTTTTTACTTATTATTATTTTTAAAAAATTTACTATATATCTTTACTATTATAAATATTTTTTCAGCTCATAAAAATGTTTATTTTGTGAGTAAAAAATATATATTACTCAGAGGTGTACACTGACGAATTTTTTTTTTTTTAAAATTTTTTATAATGAAATACAACATGACTTTTGCTAAAATTGACTTTTCTGGCTCATACTATGCAAGCACATTAAGCATTTGCTGTTAAATAATATGATTTTAGTAGATTTTATATAACTGAAAATTCGAAGCCGTAGCCCATGTTGTGTAGGCTGTCGCTGTCGTTCTGCGGTGACCGTCGTAGATTTATGTATACGAAATATGGAATGAACTATTAAAATATATCGAATAATGTCCAAAACCCTGATAAATGAAATAAGTGTCCATCGAAGATCGCCAGATAAACGAAAATGATATAATGTCCAATGTTCGAGATATCCAAATACTGAAAGGATACGATATTGTTCAATGTACTGATAAATGAAATTGATCGATTGATGGTGACGTCACAGCGAGAATATGACTCTGGGGTCTTTTTCTCTCCACAAAATAATATCGTCCTATACGCTGATCTTGCCTGTCTTGCTAGGGTACGTGGTCGCTGGCGTTCGGCTTGCTTGTCTTGCTCGTTTCGGTCGTTCGGGGGTTATTCTAACTTTCTCCTTTTTTTTTTTTCGTCTCAAGATTTCGCTAGAATTTTCAAGAACCTCTCCGCGTGAGCCATTCTAGTGATTTCGGCAGCTAACTCCGAATCTTACTATAAGCGGTGGTCGCGGGGCATTCTTTGAGATTCGGGTACGTGATTCGGGTTTGTTATTTGTTGTTGGCGCCTGGGTAGGTCGGGTGATGGGGGTGTGATTCTAATGTTTTGTTTATCCTGAACCACGAAGCTTGCTTTTCGGGCGCGAGCTGATTCGTCGAGTCTATTTTTCCTTCTAACTCTTAGGTCATTTGGGCGCAGATCGGGCCCTTGGTCGTGTCCTGGCTTCGTTCATGTGAGCTGATTCGTCTGTCGGAATCGTTCGAGCTCGGTGATTCGCTAGGGTTACTGGCAGGCTAGACTGACAATGAGGTGAGTGATTCAGGCGTAGGTCTAAGGGTTCGTGTCTATTGGGCTGTCTGAATGTTGTGTCGGTCGGGTTGAATCTCGCCATGAAGTGTCGGTCTTACTGGGTGGGGCGTGGGATTCGCGCGTGATTCTGAGCTTGGTAACTCGCTTTCTTTCAGTGATTCGTTCTGACTGGGGGGAGAGGGTGGTCTCTTCTTTGTTTACGTCGTTTTGGGCGTAAGCTTTGTGGCTGACTGACTGGTTGTCTTGGTCTTGCTGTCCAGATTCGTCTGTCGTTATTTGCTTGGGTCAGCAATGAGGTCTTGTCTAGCCTGGGTAAGTCCTTGAGGTCTCACCGAGATTCGGAGACACTTGGGTAGTGGACCGTGAGGTTTCGGGTTCCAGGTGGGTCTTTCCTGGCGGGTAAGAATGAGGGTCTCGACGTCTCTGAATTTTCCACTTCTAATTCACAAACTATTCTTTTCTCCTATGAATTCCGAACTTCAACAAATTCAATGACTTCTCCTAGGTGTGTTGCAGGCTGTTCGATCACGACGGCGAGCTGCTTGGGGTCTCCCAAGTCTCCAGTTAGTAGTCCAGCTACTAGTCCTTCAAGTGTTCTCGGTAAACGGTCTCGAGGTGCGGCAGATTCTGAGGATGGGATTCCAGCTGTCGGGGCAACAAGGATGGCGAGCGTCCTCCCAAGCGTCAATGGACTGGTGAATAAAGGGTTTGAGGCCTGAGCTCCTGAGCTCCTGTAACCGATCGAAGGTCTGCTTGGTTACTAACGGTTTCTTCTCTTATAAATTTGCTATGTCTTTTGAACTTCTAGAACCTCTACTGTGAGCCCGGGTCATGTCGAGTCTCCGATATTTAGCAGTCCATTACTGAGTCCTTTGGATGTGGATGCAAGCCAGTCTGACATCTTGGTTATTAGTGCCATTGAATACGACGACGATGAAGAATATGTTGGTCCTAGTCAACTGTATCCTGCGGCTGGTGGGGGTTCTAGCCAGTCGTATTCTAGTGACGACGATAACAGAGAGGCTACTCAGCTCCTTCCAGTGGTTGACGGTGGCATTGTTGACGAGGCTGCGACGCAATATCCTTTTCGAGGTATGTACTGCAATACGCCCTTCCTGAAGTATTTTCATTCGCTGATGGTTTTCTTCTTCTATGTTTTCACTATCTGTAGTAAAACCGTAGATGTCAGTACAACACCCATCAGAGCCAAAAATTTGAAACTTGCTCTTCCCATCATTATTAGTCCAATATCAATGTTCTTTGGTAAATTGAAGCCATTGCTGTTGGTGATGCACGCTGAAAAAAGGTTTGTGTTCTTTGACTCATGCATGAAGACCATTTCTCTTGAGCACACAGTAGACAGTCTGGGTGGACACCAAGATACTATGGTCAAATTTGAGCACTCTTTGGGCATGGACAGCAGTTAGGGTCTTTGTATTTGAGAGGTTATGAATGGCAATATGTTCATGCCTTTCATTAAGTATGCATGGATGACCTGAACAGGCTGATCATTGAGGGTCGAGAGTTGGTTCATTTTGAAGGCGTTCATGAAAGGTAATTGAAGGCAATGATGCGGGCGCGTTTTTCTAAGGTTATTTTAGGCATTATTTAAGATTCAAAGATAGTGTAGAGAAGAGTCGATTATAAAGATATTTAATTTAAAAAAAAAAAAAAAAAAAAAAAAAAAAAAAAAAAAAAAAACGATTTGTATTATTACAAAAGTTATTCCTCATATGAAATCACTTTAAATTAATATCCTATGCAATGTTAATGATATTTGGTAATATGATGCTATGAAATGTAATAATGTAGTGACAAAAAATTCATAGATTTTTACATTGATGTAATATGAGTAATTGCGCTTTAAATGTTGTAGAAACAGATAACGCGCGCTTACACAAATTGCAAATGGTGGCTTACTAGGTTAAACGGTGAGGCGATAATAAATTATTAACATGAATAAGGGAGAAAATACGATAAAAAGGACTTTTTTTTTTCCTTTCATATGCTGTGCTCAATAATACAGAAGTTTAATTGGAGTATTAGAACTTTGCAGGTGGCTGAGTAGACACTTCCGAGACTCGAGAGGACCTTGTTCGACTGTTGTATCTGCTCAATTTCCTTCCATCTGCTTGGGACAGTGATCCATAGTACGCTGCAAGCGCTTACGTAGCTGGGCAACCTTGTTATGCAAGCGCTTACGTAGTTGAGCAACCTTGTTATCCTTCTTCGCTTGTTTTATGAGGTTCTTAAACAAACGGATTGCTGAGTGGAACAGTGACAATTAATTAGTAAGGAAAAACCATACATCGGTCGTTGGAGAAATGATTGTGACTATGCTTGACTTACGATTAAAATTTTCTTTCTTGAGGTTTTTGTTCGTTTTCCAGGGGTCCGGAGTGTGAGCTAACTCCGTTAGGGGTTTGGGATGTGTCGCAAGCCCACAAGGAGTAAATTCCGAGTTATAAATGTTGCTTGACAATGAGGGGCCGAAATCGGATATCTTGGCGGCCAGCGAACCATTGGTTTTGTCGATGAATACGAGAACATTGCTCGTCCTGATGTCATCATCTCTGTATGTAAATATAGCGTTAATGTCGGAATAAAAATAATAGAACCATTGGCAGAAAATACTTACATTATCTTCGCGTAACATAAAGCCTCTAAGCCCCAGAAAACATTACAATTCAAGTATACTTTTGTAGTCGAAGAGATAGGCCAATCATTTTGGAAGATACTAGAAATATAGCGGTCCAACGAACATCTTGCGAACTCCACAATAAGCGTAGGCGTCAACCGATCGAGTATCAGCCCGTAAAAATTGACAATGTTCAAATTTTGTTTAAAACACACTATGAGCATCAGCTCGTCTCTGACCCGCTCCGTGGCCCGCTCCGTGGCCCGCTCCGTGGCCGGCTCCGTAATTGTACAAATAAACCCTATCTTCTGGCTCCCGTAAGCATTCCGTTGGCTAGTGTTGGCGGACCAATTGGTGCTAGACTCGCCAGATTCGCTAATACATATGAAAAAGCGCAAGATGAATGTGGAATATTGAGCTATGGTTATGTTATATTTCTGTTGACCAAGGTTGATATTGACACGTACCTTTGCCGTCCACCACCATAGCCTCCACCAGTAGTCGCCCTCTTTCTATGGTTATCATTGTCGTCAGAATCACCTTTTCTCTCGCGCTTTTTGCCGGGGTCTTGAGAAGAATCATAGGCCTCAGGAGCTTCATTTGATGTCAACCTTCGTATTGGATGACAGAGGTCAACTGTGCGATGTAATAGACATCCATAACAAACATCGCCAAGTCCGACGCACGGGATTTTGCGTCTGACACATTCGATACATGTTCCCGGATGACGCTTACGGCTAGCGCTGACACTACAAATCACATTTTCGGTGGTACATCTTCCACAGGGAAGTGTGTGCGTGCGTTTGTACGTGCATTCAATCTTCTTCGCGGAGCAGCGGTCACATTTTATATTGGAGCGTGTTCTCGGGTTTTGTGCGGATTCCGGTTCAGGCTGTGAGGGCACTGTAGTAGCAGCAGTCGAATTGCTAATTGCCTCAATTGATGGATGAGTCGAGTGCAATGGTGACGACATGCTCGAGTCTTCATGAGTATAGTCCTCTTGAGCGCGAGGTTGGGGTATATACGCGGAACCCGTCGAGGGCGATAATATCGGTGCGAAGATATTGGCAAAGCAGTTGAGGCATAGCTTAAAACTGCTTAAACGCAATAAAAATTTCATGGTTTGTCACCCTGACATCAAGCTTGCATCAGAATATTCTCAGGCTGAAATACGTACCCAAAGCCTAAAATCGTAGCTAAATAGTTCTGACAATAATCGCATGTAACAATGGCTTCTTTTGTAATAAATAAACAAATGAAGATCGATTCGCATGATTGTTATTAGACCAGCACATTTCGAAATGACGCATTCGGCACTACACCAACGCCAATGTTATGGAGAGACTTTTGTACAAATAGTGAAGACACCAAATACAAAAGAAGAAAATACACACCCAGATTGGCTTCGATGTAATCGTCGGACACGCCATGCGAGACGCTCATCGAAGAATATGTGAGGTCGGTTGGAGCGGGAGTACTGGTAATGTTTCAAATTAACAAGTAATAATAAGTAAAAGTAGACTTTGGCGATACAGTGAAAAGAATTACACGTTCTTTGTATACGAAAATAACCTGGGCCTGCATGTCTGCTCTAGACGATTGTCACAGCATTCCACGCAAACGTCAGATCTCGATGGGGTCATCTGGGTCACACATGTTTTCCCGTTGACTTTACAATTACTGCAAGGCGGGACCTGCTCTTCAAAGGTTCTCCTCTGATGTTCAGTCATGATATTGCCAGGGGTGCTCCCGAGAAAGTGCGGAATGAACCTTGACACGATTCATTACGCATTATCAATATTCGTGGAAAAAAAGTGGAAAGTGGAAAAGAGGTTTCGTGCCACAACAATAAGCCACCTCCACGACTACAGTATAATAATGCATATAATGTATACAATCGGGAGCGTTAGCCGATTTTGTCTGGAGGCAGTTTCGTGGACATAACTTACATAACTTTCGTCACTGTTCATAACTTTCATGAAATAATTAGTCCTAATTAGGATGTTTTATGTGACGTCATGAGATTTTCTTTCATGGTCACATGGGATGGTGCTTATCGCCAGATTTGTAAAATCATGTGCTTTACGCCATACGTCCGTATTGTCTGCGCTGTCCGCAATGCCACAATGTTAGTGAATATCTACCATGGAACCAGATCCTCAATCGGCAGTGACAATTTTAGACCAACACTTACGGCACAACGCATACAACTTTTGACA